>PVIY010021899.1:0-41731 GCA_004026745.1 Myrmecophaga tridactyla
CCTCAAAAGCAGAAATTGTACAAGGTACACTGTGTAACCAAAATGCAATAATTTAAGGAAATCTTTTAAAATTTTAACAAAAACAATTCAATCACTTAGAAATCAAAACTGCAATTTTAAGTATATGTAACTAAATGGCAGAAAGAACACATATTAAAACTCATGGAAACTCACAACCAAAATGGTACACAGAGAAAGCACATGGCCCAAAAGGCTTTAATTGATAAGAAAAAGACAAAAAATAAACTATTAACTCAACAAAGGAAACTTGAAGATAATATAAACCCATGGAAAGCAGGGAGATGGAATTAACAAAGATGAAAGCAGACCATAATTAGGTAGAATTGACAAATTTATATAAATAACTAAAACATAAATTAGAAAAACTTCCAAGGATAATCAGGGGAAAAGAGGTGAGAGAATGAGAGAGAAAGAGAATACAAATATACCTTATTAAAAATGAAAAACATTAGGACTTTAACACAGCCAACATGGAGATTTTTTTAATTATAAAAGGATCATGTATGTAATTATGTGCTAGTATATACGAAAATATTGACAAAATCCACTACCAAATTTCAGCATGAAACTTTGAAAAGAAGTAGAAAAGTGAACAGACCAATAATTTCTATAAAATTGAGAACATTTTCTAAAGGCAGCCTATGGGCAAAGATTTTGTGTTTGGGACAGGTCAGGATCACCCAGGAGGCCATAGAGATGGGGCTTGTCACTGCATCTCCATGGAATCATGGGGATCATGCAGGTGGAACAGAATTCACAGGAGATGTTGTGTAACCTACTTCCACCAGTTCAAACCATGCTAAAATACACTCTTTTTCATGTTGCAGTTGCATTCCTCCTAAGGTAGGCCCCAGACTTAGATTTCCTCAGATTATTACCATTATTTATATATTCTTAAATTTTTTTAATCAAACAGACCTATTCTAGGCATCTCCATCTGATATAGGAGTAGAAAGAGCATTCAAATTGGGGACTGGAACCCTAAGTCTAGTCTTGCATTACAACCAACTACAGTTTTAATTCCATCTTGGTGAGGGCAGTCTTTTTCCCATGGCTCTTAGCTGAGTCATAAGGTTCAGCTCTAATAGGTTGTGAGTCTATAGACATAGTTTTAAAATAAATCTGGAAGAAAAAACAGCTATATTGGTTTCAAAAATAGTTTCCTCTGCATAATCATTTAAAACTTCTTTCGCTCCCCTCTTCCCCCTCCTCATCATCCTCACCATCACTGATCTGACTGGACAGAACCTAGAACTTTTCATTCAGAAAGATCATGGGGCATCCACTATGCCAAACAAGAATGAGACATAATTCTACTCGCAAAAAAAAGGCCCACAATCTCTTGAGAAAGACATGACTTCCAGCGTCCGGTCATGGAAGGAAAAAGAAGAGAATCAAGTTGCCAAATAAGTGGTTCTCAAAGAAGGTAGAAAAGGATGTCAGAGTGAAGAGAAGTGAGACAGGCTGACTTCACAACAGAAGCAAAACTTGAGCTCCCTTGCAATTTCAAACAACAAATGAAAAAGGAATGACTGGTCTTGAAGTGGACACATTTAATAAGAAGAAAGATTAAGAAAGGGCATCTAAGGGGTAATATTAGTGCAAAAGCACCATAATCTGAGTAATAGCTGCATAAATGATGGATCATTCCATAGAAACTCCTCTTGGTGATGCTCTTCTTTCTTCACATTTACTTATAGTACTTTCTGAGTTGTGTTTTAGAGTGTCATTTGATTTCATTTTATGGATCCCTGGTTGTAAGTGTCTGAGTATTACCAGGGCTTAGAGATTTACAGCCTATTTTAAACTCAGATAATGGTGTTTAATTTGTTATTGGCTGTGTAAAGGTTAACAAAGAAATAACTCAAATTATCATCTCAGGGATAACACATTACAAGAGGGCAATTAAGCACAGTACCTGGCATTACACAAAAGATTGATATCTCGTTACAAGAGTGCAGATGAGTTCAGATTTCACGATACAGGAAATGCACTCATCACCACCATTTCTCTTTGAATAAACAAATAGCAGGTCCTACTTAGCACCACTGAGTAACTAGGAAGAAAAAAAATACTTTTCAAGAAAAAGAAAGATTGACATGCTGCCAATTTCTTGTAGAAGAGCTGGAGAAGAAAGAAAGAAACTCTGTATTCCACAGAAAATTAGATTGATGTTACCCAAGTAAAAGATTAAGTTCCCTCTTAGTTGTAAACTAAGGGGCAAGCAAAACAGACATGTATCCAATAGGCCCTTGAGAAGGGGAAGCAAAATAAATAAAAGCGTCAAAGCCAAATTGTTACTAAATTGTCTCTAAAATGGAAAATGAAAAACAATCTATTGCAACAATCATTTTTGACTATTTTCTCCTCCTCAAAACACATTTCCATGATGATTTGTTCTATTATCCATGAGTTTTGGTGTCAATAAAGATATAAATAAATGGTACTTTTTAAAAGTGATCAGATAAAGATATATTTTTTTCTCAGCAGCCCTCTTTCTGGAACCAGTTAACAAATGTCGTATGTCTCATATGCAATCACATCTTACTAATGCCCTATTTAACTCACTCAAAGAAGACTTCCGATTTTTTCTCTATATTTATTTTCCATTCCCTTCCTTTTTTTCCTTCTGCTATCTTGCTGTCTCTATATCTGGATTTTTATTTTCCTCTTTTATTCTCCTACATATTTGCTGCTTTCTTTCCTGTTCTCACTCTTGGCTCTCACCTTTCCATTTTTTTCCTTTGTCTCCAATCTTCCCAAACCTTCCCCCATGCCTTCACCTTTTCTCTTCCCCATGAAAATTCTTCCCCCTTAATCCCCTCTTCCTTTTTGTCACATTCTGCCTTCCTAGCAAACCTTCTCTTTCTGGTTTTTCTACCATCCCATTTGTACCAGTTTAAGTCTGTAGTGAACCCCAGAAAAGCCATGTCCTTTAATCCTCATTCAATATTGCTGGCTGGGAGCTTTATGATGGAGATGTGACCCACCTAGTTGTGGATGGTAACTTTGGATTAGATGGCTTCCGTGGAGTTATGACTCCACCCATTCCAGGTGGGTCTTGATTAGTTCACTGGAATCCATTAAAAGAGGAAGCATTTGGAGAGAGTCCCTTTTGAGAGCCACAAGAGAGCCACAGTGAAGTTACGAGAACCACAGAGCCCACACAGCCAGAGACCTTTGGAGATGAAGACCCCTAGGGGAGCTTCGTGAAATAAGAGCCTGGAGAGAAAGCTAGCAGACGTTGCCATGTTTGAGATATGCCTTTCCAATTGAGACAAAAACCGTGAACGTCATCAGCCTTTCCTGAGTGAAGGTAACCTCTCATTGGTGCCTTAGATTGGACATCTTTATAGCCTTGCTTTAATTTGAACATTTTTGCGGGCTTAGAACCATAAACTAGCAATTTAAAAGATTCCCCTTTTTAAAAGCCATTCCATTTCTAGTATATCTTGTTCCAGCAGCTAGCAAACTAGAACACCACTTTTTCAGCAATTCTCTATTTCCTCATTTTTTTCATCACTGTGTCCACCCCCATTAACTTGTCCCAGTCCCAGCTGTGTGGATCAAAATATTAGGACCATGAAGTCTAAACAAAGACTCTGAAATGGAAGTGCCCCCAGTTCACTTGACTTCAGAGCTGACAGCAGCGCCAGAAACTCAAAAGCAGTGGGTCTGATTGCCATGGTAAAAAACTGCGGACCAGCCAGAAACTCATAAAAAGGCCATGAAAAATTGTAGAAATCACAATTTATTGTCCCAGTAAATTGTTGGAGTCCTGGAATCTCCTAAACAACGATCAAATGAGAGTTTGGCTTTTTTTTAGTCCTTTATTCCCAAATCAGTGCCACCACTGGGGACTTGGGACAGGCCCAGCCTTCTGTTTGGCACTACTGCTTTATGCTGTCAAGGGAAAGAAACAAGGGATGGTGCATATGGTTTGCCACCAGGCACCGCAATTTTTGGCTTGTCCAATTGATAAAGCAACACAAATGCTAGCTACACCATCAGCAGCTGCAGCATCAGCTAGCATTTATGAAGCATAAATATATTTTAGGTCTATTGCTAAATCTTGTGAAAGATGAAGAGATGGGGTCTTCCTATCTTAGCATGTATAGCCTGGCAATGGGCACCAGCAATGCACACCAGCGTTTATGCTCTATTGTATGAGAAAAATATGACAATCAAATTCAGTAGACTAGTCTCTATCGGCACATAAATAAATGCACTTTTCATTTGTTTCTTTAATCAACTGGCTGTACTTGGGTTCTGTAACCCCTAATAAAGGGAATTGTTAGCATTTCACATGGATGTGTACATTCTAGCAGTCTTGAGTGCCACACCAGGGAGTCAAGCCCAGATAACACTGTCATATGGAAACACCTGTGATCAAGGGATAATGCATTAGTTAAGCAAACTAACCTTGAGCTTTTGGAACTGAAATATAAACAAAAGGATAAAATAAATCTGCAAATTGTTCTTCCCAGTGGACATTAGCCAGGCGTTTGTTCTTTAGCCAACAACAATCAACAGGCAGAAGACAACTATAGAAATGCCAGCCGAGGAGCTAATCCGATATACAAAGAAAAATACTTGTATTATGGATAAGCATCAATGGTCATGCTGTGGAAAGTGGGCAGTGAATCTGAACAAGAGGAGGGAGGCTGGATCAAAAGTCAGATCCCCAACTGCTAATATAAACTTAAGATATAGCACTTTCTTTAACATGATTATGTTATGCATAATATGAAGCAACCACATGGCGTTTGGGGGCCCTAAAATATGTAATAATGAGTACTAAATACATACTAAGCACTGTGCTAGGCAGTGGCTTATTGGGCCTTTAAAGGGCCTGCCTACCTGCCAAGCTGTTCATCAGGAATTGGAAGGGGAAGGTAAGATAAACATGAGTTAGGGTCTTATAAAATTTATTTCTACCTTTAAAAAAAAAGCAACCTACATATATTAAGAGGAAGAGAGGGAGAAATGAAGGGAGGAAAGAAGGAATTGAGATTGATGGAAAAAGATCTAGCTAGTTAGATATCCAGAAGAATATTTACAAATATTATTAGTGGATATTTTTACCTGGTGTTTACAGGTGATGCTTTTTTCGCTTAAAATAATTATAATTTTGAATAATCATTCTCCATCAAGCACAGAAAGTTGCATAAAAGAAAATAAGTTAATTTAAAATTTTTTGAAGAATTGTTCTGCCTGTTTTCCCTCCCCCATGCCAGCACTCCTCTCCCCAAGCAGCCTCTAGATACCAATAGTGGTATTCACAAGAGCACACCAGAAACAGGAAGTTCAACAGATAAAGGGGTGCGAGGGTAGTTCAGTGTAGAACCCTCATCTGCCATGCAGGACACCCAGATTTGATTCCTGGCCCACGCACTTGCCAAAAAAAAATTTTTTTTCCAACAAATGATAGTGCAATAATAGGATAGTCACATGGAAAAAGAATGAAATGTGACCGCCACCATAGAGCATACAAAAAAATTGAACTGAAATAATCCAAGCTCACCAACATATTCTGAAAAATAGGAAAGCTTCCTTTCCTAAGGCAGTATAGTCAGGAAGACCTTAGCACCACCCACCTTTAGAATCGACGAAATGGACAAAGTGTTCAGAAAAAAGGGAAAACAGCAGTATCGGATCTCTTGCCTGAAAGCTACATTCAAGACACCACCACTGGGAGCCCATTTCTGTTGCTGAGCCTGTGGCCTCCTTGCCTAAGGCTATACGAAAAAGTCAGCTGTGCTGGGGGACACAGAGGGGTGAGTGATGGGAGATGGATCTCACTTTGTTGTTCAGGTCTTGGATAAGGGTGTTAGAAAAAAAAATTATTGATGAACTACTTTGTCATCGTTAACAGTATTGCTGACACTCTCACAGCAGGCCCACTGCGAGGCAGACAGCACCATGTCTACCGAACGCTTTTTGTAGCCGAGACATGTGCTATGCATTAGGCAAGGTGTGTAAATTATGACAGCCCAAGTTCTTCCGCCAGGACGAGGTCTGAGCAGTACTCTGCCTCCTTTTCCCTTTTGTGTTATATTTCCCCATGGCATTTGCCTCAAAGCAAGTGGAGCTCCTCAGAGAGAACATTAACAGGCAAAGGCTCTGGCTTGGAGTAAATATTGCAGGATTGAAATGCGGAGGGAATTATACTTCTTTTCCTTGCAGGCTTTGGAGTGCTGGGTGAGAAATAAATAATGAGGGTAATAATGGACCCGATTCTTCCCGGCTGCGCCTCTCCCCCTGGGTGTGGAGCGTCTTCTAAAGTCGGAGTGCGGCTGCTTTTAGTTATGGGTTTGATCTTGAAGCCAACAGGAGAAGCCAGCCTTGGTCGGGAGAGCAGGTGGCTGAAAGAAGCCTGCCCCGGGACAGTTCCCAGGCAGCGTTGTGGGGGTGGGGGGGTGGAGCAGGGTCCTCATTCCAGTTCCTGTCCTCATTTTACAGTCGAGGATACCAGAGAACAAAGAAAAGCCTTTGATTGGTCAGAGGGGGGAAGGAATATTGTCCTAGCCCAGACTCCAGGAGATAATTTTGAATTATTCCCATTCTCCCTCTCTGCAAGTCTCACGGAGATTTGCGTAAAAAAATGGAGCGGGGCAGGTGAGAGTGACATATGCGATGGATGCATAGGTGGTATAGTTTATCCTCCCCCCTTTAGGCACACCTCACAAGAAGTGGCCAGAAAAGTTTCAGGCCCTTTTAGAAGGGAGCCATATGTCCTACTTCCTTTTCTCCCCTGCCACTATTCAACTGCTGCTGCTGTTTTTGGTGAAACAATGTTAAAAAAATGTTCAGAATTTCCCTGGTATCTCAGTCTTTTCATGCTATTCCGAACCCTTTCCCCAAAGGAAGGGGATGGAGGTAGCTTACAATTATGTGTACATGGTTAAAGCTGCAGGTAAATCAATCTGCATTTGCACTGTTGGAGTCATATTGAACTTCAGGAAAATGGGCTTTTTGCAGCCGTTGTTTCTACGGTGAGCACCTGTGGCATGGGGGAAATCTCTCGCTGCAGCTCAGGTTGCAAACCAAAGCTCTCTAGAAAACAGACCTGGGAGGTGTGCAGGGCAACTCTGACAAGAGGCTGCGAGGTGGATAATGAAGCAGTTTTTGAACTCTGTGCAGTCCATGCAGGCTGGAGGAGGGACCTCCGGGAGGAGACTTACAGATAATGGGCAGATTTGCTGCAAGCCACTTCCTGAGCGAGCCAATAGTATCGTCCATGCCCACTACTGAACTCACCGATCCTCTGATCTGAACCATTGCATCTTCTCCTGAAAGATCATCTCTCTGGCGAAGCACCAAGAGAACAATTAGGGATTAACCAAAGTGCTCTTGCCAGCAAGAGTTGTGAATCTCAGGGGAACAGAGGCAGTTTGCAGCGCAGCTCCTAGTCTTTGGAACTCCCTCTTCTTTGTTTTCCATCTCATTAGAAGAGGCGTTTTCCTCCCACTGTGTTGTGAACTTTAGCTTCTAGGTGTCTTTTAATTGTTAAATTAGTATTTTCCTCATGTTCAAAGGTCTTAGGACGATGGTGATATATTAATTGAAAAAAAGGATTAAAACGACTCAAAATGAAATATTCTCACAGTGTTCACTGCTACTACTGGTTTTAGTACTTATAAATCGTTTACAAGTTGGCTTTCCCTGAAACACAATTTTCACCCTAGAATGACCTGTCTCTAACCCTACACACATTTGGTAAAATTATTGCAAGAAAAATGAACAGGGTAGAATTTTATCAGTGTTTTTTATTGATACCCAACTTGCAAATGGGACTCAAAGTACAAATTACTTCCACTGTTGCCATAGGGCTAAAATCCATGTGGTCCCTTATATTTGGTTGCCCATAAAAACTATTCTACTGAAATTAAACACATAATTTTTTGAGCACCATGGTCTCCTAAAAGACACTGAAAGCTTTTAATATTCCAAATGGTAACTTCAAAATCAGGGCTGAGAGATGAGTGTCATAGATCAAACCAAGCCACCCCACCCTCTTACCCCATAAACCACAGCCTAGTCATAAAAAGTAAAACAGAATTGTCTTTAATATCTTCATTTATCTAGAACAACTGTATCCTACACAACAGTCCCATGAGGTTGCCCATATTCCTCTGAGGTAGACAAGAGACACAAAGAAGATAATTGAGGCACAGAGAGGAAGAATCACCTGCTCAGAAACACAAGGGGCAAAAAACAAATTAGAGCCAGGATTCCTTTTTCTGTATCTAATATGCTTTTTACCAGGTCGTGGAAAAGCCCATGTAGTACTGCTAAGAATATACTTGGATGATAGAGAATATCTGGGATATTTTTATGAGGTATTTTTATATCAATGTCTACAGCAATAACTCTATTTTGAGTAGAGTAGGTTGTGTATTCTTCTTCATGGAAAGGGCTTAAAATGATACTAGGAACAGGACAATTGAACAGGCAGTGGCCTCAAATCATGAGTCTTAGCCAAAGTAGCCAAAACTTTAATTTGCCATTGTAAAATCTTACTGAGGCTCTTAGGATGGTCAGGACCTCCTTACAGCAGGGCCACATTAGCATCCTGGTTCCTCCTCAGCACAAGAAAAAATTCCCTTTCTACATGATAAAGACTCATTTTCAAAAATGGTTACACATCTCTGGGCATAGACAAATCCAGAATGGAAGTAAAAAATTAAAACATCGCAGGGCATTTTTAGGGCAGGGAAACTCTTCTATTTGATACGGTAATATCAAAGCCTATAGAACACAAGGAGTGCATCCTAATGTAAACTATGGCCTTTAATTACCAATAGTGTATCAGTATCGATTCAATTGTAACAAACGTACCGTCTAGCGTAAGCCGTGAATAATGGGGGGACTATGTACAGTGGGGGTATATGGGAACTCTCTGTGCAATATTTCGGTAAACATAAAACTAAATTTTTTTTTTCTTAAAGTTAAAACATTTGAAAGCAAATCATCAACAAGCTGGTCCAAGTGACCCTTCTTGGGGCCACTAATTGTAATCATATTAGAAAAAGAAAATAGAAGTTGAAAAGAAACATCAGATCCAGAGCCAAAATTACATCTCCCTCACCACTATTTGATTCTCTCTGTTTCCTGCGTATACATACACGGGTGCATTTCACAGTGTAGCAATCAGTGTATCTAAAGTGTATATTCTACTTTTTCACTAATGTTTTCCCCACATGGTTAGATGGCCTCCATGATTCTTTTTAACGGCTATAGATGTGCATCAAATTGCTGCATCATCGTTTGCTGAGTCATTCCCCTTCTGTGAAATAGTGCAGATGGCTCAGGTCTTGGCTAGTCTGGATACCAAACAATGTAATGAACATCTTCATGCATGCAGGATTTTCTTCCTGGCACATTATTCCCCATGAGTCTTTTCTTTTTTTTAAAATAAATATCCTCCCATTGGCTTCCTGATGAGAATGCTGCATTGTCCAGTTAATCACCCTTCCTTGATGCCATCTCATTGCCAGTGTCCAGCATGCAAAAATCAGAAATCCACTAGCAAGGCAGATGTTGGCTTTATTGGGATATAGCATACTGCCAAGACCTTGTCTCTCCGTTTCTTAGATACTGGAAACAATATTTTAACTTTTGAGTAGTGACTCTTCAGAATCAGAGTAATTTCTTTTTCCCTTTAGAGGTCTTGGGACTCAGCAATAGGAACATCACATCACCTGGATTTTTGGTCCACAATCTGATGGAATTACCATTAAAAAAATACTCCTCTCATCATCTTTGTGTTCTCACCTGTTCTTGGCTGGAAGTGAGAGTGCTGTCTTCTTCACCAGAAGAAATAAATAAGCTTTTCTCTCTGTTACTGAAGGAGCAGGTCTCTCCAGAAAGCCAGAGTGCAAAGAAATTGATTGAGTTAATATACAGAAGCCTTTAAAAAATCCTCAAGGAGAAACGAAATATAATTTAAATAGGAATGTTGCTTCCCCTTGCTCTGTTGCATCACATTTCTTCAGTGCCGGTTTCCTCTGTGATCTGTGTGATCATTACACATCACTGATATTTTAAATGACTGAGTAACAGAGAGAAAGTGTAGCCCTTTGGTGAGTGACAGGATGCCAGGGCCTGTGTCCTGCCTTCCACACTGACCCACTCCACAACCCTGAATAAGTCCCTGAGCACTCCCTGTGGCCTCTGACATTCCCCACTGGCAAAACATGATTCACTTCGGTGGCAGTTTCCTTCGGGAAACCAGAAATGCAATCTGCTTCATAATGTTTTCCTGCTAATATTGTCCTTTAATCTTTGTTCTCTACTGCCTTTGAGTTGTTTTTTGACAATCAACTAGTCCAGGGTCAATTTGCTAAAAACATATGTAAAGAAATGGATGGAAACCAAAACAGCCCCATTTAGAAAACAAAAGCACAAATTCAGGCTTCTATGGAAGGGTTATGCTGAATGTATGTAGAAGTCTAAATGGCACTAAGATATACACATCCCCACATCGGGGTCTGGGCTCACACTGGGCTTTCAAACAGAGGTGCAGGAGCCAGGCTGGAAAGTGAGATTCCTGGATCAGGTTCAGATTTTGACCCATAAGGGACCATCGCTTTCCCGTACACTTGCAACTTTTTGATCACGCAAATACACACACACACACACACACACACACACATCCACCAGGGCAAGGACAGCTCCCAATTATACACCTAAGCCCAGTTTTGTGTAAGTTGAAAGGTCAGGTACTCCAGGTTTCCCTAAAAAATAATTTTACCAGATGTCTCAGCCTTCTTCCCTGCATAAAGAAGATATCACTGCATAGTTTCCAAGTGAAATCGTTTTAAATGTCCTACATTTGGGCTGTTCACAGAGGCTAATATTTGAATCCACTTGGGAGACTCTGTCCCCAATTCCAAGGCAATCATCACTACCAGCAGGGCCTGGGACATCTTGGAGGTCAATATTAGTTTTCACAAATTGAGTACAAGATGGACTTAAGTGATACGTGGGTGTGGGTCTATTTTTGCAAAGCAGTATCTACAGCACCAAACAGGCAGTGAAGCCATTGCAATGCCTTTCCCCTCAGCTAGAAGCACAATGCCCAGGCCTCAGGAAGTAGATGGAAAATTACAATGCGCATAGCATCTGCATTTACACATTTTCTCCTTCTTTTATCTCAGTCCCCTTTGCTTGTTTTCTAGTCTGCATTTGACCAATAATACTACAAACCACGTTCTTCCTTTATCAGTGTGAGAACCCTCGCTTGAGAAGGACCTGTGAGTACACATTCTATGCCAATCAAATTACTGTTCTAGCTACTGTTCAAGAGCAAAAAGCCAGCCTCTTGGGACCACAGAGAGATACACTGGGGTGGTACCCAAGAACAAGCACAGGCGTTCAGAGCTCCAACCTACTCGCCTAACCACCAAAATGCTCATTCGAATAACTGTCATTAATGGGGAAGGAGCTTCTGCTGAAAAGTGGGTGAGTGCAAAGAGGAAGGCTTCCCATTTTACTTTTCCCTTTTGTCTGAAATGTTAATGCCAATATTAAATTAGCAACATTTTATTATCTTTGCTTCTCATATCTCAGACATTGTTTCCTTAGCAACTAAACAGAAAAAAAAATGTTACTTTATAGCTAACTGCCCATCCTTGGAATACCCAAACTTCTCTCGGCCCTATTTAGCAATCTCTCACAAAAACAAAACAACAAAACAAAAATGAACACAAAAATGAAAATACCACTACACTGTATATGTATAAAATTGTACACAAAGGTAGTCAAGCCGAAGGGTTTGCGTTGTTTTTACAGCATGCTCACAACCTAAAAACAAATTTTTGATGGCTTATATATTCTGAAGTGTTTCCTGCCTACATATCCTCAGAAGTCCCAGGGGTTTTCCTGGACACATGGAAAATTTCAAGTTGAGCCATTTTTAATTTATCCATGAGTGAAAAAAAAAAAAAAACATGGAGTAGGAGTTTGGATTTGTCATAAAAGAAGAAAGTTACTTTGCTCTTTCTTTCCCTTTCCTTGAGTAACTTGACAATAGCTGAAGGTATTTTACCCAAGTTTTTTATTTTTCAGAAAGAAGAGAATCACCTTTGTGCTTAAGCCAAGTATGAACATATTCAGCATGTTCTATACAAGTGAACACTGGGGAATTCGTGAGCCAGATCTATGTAGAACCGTAAAACTAGCATTACCAGTCACAAATCATATTGCACATCATAATGATAAATAACTGCAAGAATAATAAAGCAAGCATGTACTTAGTATCTGTCATCCAAAAAGAATGAGATTTCTTAAATTTTCATGAAGTATTTAACGCAGAAATAATCATCTCAAAGAGGGACATTATTTACTGAAATGCAAACGCCTCTAGGAAGGCTGGCAACTTGGGGCATCTCCCAGGTTTTGCTTCTCTCAGCTGTGTTCCTTGATCTGCTTCTCTAAGAAACACTGCCCCCAAATTAAAGGTTTCCTAGATTCTTTGTGAATAGTATGCATGTGTTATCTCATAAAGTCTAGAAATCATGTGCCAACAGCAGCCGGAGCTGAGAGATATAGAAATTCTAGACCATCTAAGGTAGAAGCGCTGAACAATTTAAGCAGAGAGTAGGAGACAAACAGTTTTGCAGGGAAACACCCCACTCAGAAATTTAGTTGCTGGCTTGATTTCATGAGTCTCACATAAGTGTAGGAGAATATTGCCAACATGCTGGAGCCAAGAGGAAAAACATGCATTTAAAGAACGAGCAAGGGAAGCCAGAGCATGGAATAATCATTTCACTGGATGGCTTCCACTTCAGATACCCTTGGCTACGACTCTTATTAAGAAGGAACAGAGAAACTGGATGAGAGACACTGCCTTGCCGGGAAGGGAAGAAACTTTGCTTTTACAAATAAACTTGTCACCGAGTTAGGCCACACATCAGAAAGGAAAACAGGGGGAAAGCCTGAAAGGGAAGGGGCCCGAGGTAACAGAGTCCTCCTGTCGCCTCTCTTAGGCTGGTACCAAAAGGAAGGGGAAACCGAATATCAGCATTGTCTGGTCATGGCATTTTTTTTTTTTCTTCTCATAATATAACTTTGTGAATATGTTTAAGAGAGTGTCTGCTGTTATTGGTCTAATGAGCTAACTCTGAAATATGAGCTAAAGACAGCTCCCTAGTGGCTGTTCACTGCTCCACAGACCGAAAGGAAACTCCTTTCAGGGGCCCATCAGGGCAAACCGCTGCTGACAGCTTGGAACTGCACAACACACAGATTTATTTCACAGACAGCCACAGACAGGAATTTAGCACCCTGTGCTGGCCTCCTGCTTAGTGGAGAAGGTGTTAAAATGCAACCATGCAGAGCTCTCCCTTGAACAAAACCCAGTAGCGACTAATCAAGCGGTCACCCGTTCCCCGGCAGAAAATACCCAGCGACGCGCAGCTGAGCGCGGGGAGGGAGCACAATCCTGACAGCTGCCGCGGTGCCACCGCGTTCAGCTTGATAGCTGCCTCGGAAATTTCTAAATATTTTGCGTGACCTTTCAACTTACAAATTAATTGATTTATAAACAACGGCAAATGTTATTTATTTATTTATGACATCTTGGAATGCCTTCCTTGGATTCAAGGGCAGAAAGCTGAAGAAAATATTCCCTGATGCCTGCCGGTACCTCCCGCCCTAGAGGGTGGCTTTTTCTGTCCTTTGTCGACAGGCAACCCGCGAACGTGTACCTAAGAGGCATTCACTAAAACAGGCATGGATGTGTTGATATCCACCTCCCCACACTCATGAAAATGTCTATAAATATAGTATTACCGACATAAAATAAGTACCTAAACTTTGATGGATATATACGGATGTCCGTAATTCTCTAAAGTAGCATTCATCTTCGGATTTGTAGCAAAAAGTTAATCACGCTCTCTCTACTGCTTCAGACTGCAAGCAAGTGTTCAACAGTTGATCCGCTTAGCAATTTGTGGACGAAGGCAAGCTGCGTTTATTACAGCCATTGCAATGGCACCGTGGTAACTCGGGGTTGTTCCCAAGGAAATCGCATACAGTTGGTAATGCTGTTTATACTGATTATTTCGCTAATCTTGCTCTCACTCACACATGCCACGGTTTCCTATTTTTAGGTTGTGTCTATGGAATGACCAACTCCTCCTGGTAAAAGGAGGAGAAAAAGAAGAAGGGGAGGTGGAGGAGAAGGTGGATAAGAAACATTTTTCTTTCCTATTTCCTGTGATGGGAGCAAGCCTCTAGTACTCTTGTTTTATATTTCATTTTAAATGGCTTTAAATGCTGGCCTCACCTATGGTATTCTTAATAAATATATCAGTTCAGATCATTTCTCTTTATGTCCCCCTCAACTCTTGAAGTTTGCCAGTCACTAAATAATAAATGACCTCAGTCCAAGGCTGTAACCATGTCCATGCCGTGATTCCAAAAGCAGCTAAAACAGTGATCAGCTCCCCAAAAGGTTTCCGATAAATTGGCACTTAAGTAAATGTTGACTAAAAAGACCCTGATGGAGAATCTAAAATGAACCTCTCCACAATCAGACCCCTATTTCTCGGTACGACTCTGGCACCCTCCCTGTCATGATTCTTCAGCCCTTCCTCATTTATTTGGGCATTCTAAAAAGCATGTATCACATAACTCCAGATCACATATGCAGCCAGAAATGGCACAATATCAATAAGGAACGGATGCCCCGAGCTCCTCCTCCAGAGCGGGTTAGCCTTTTCCCACCTCACTGTGGCTACTTTACGAAGAGTGTCTTGAAAGAATAAGAGGCTTAGAAAACTAAAGCAGGGAAAGAAACCTCCTCACCTTAGGAAATCAAATCTCTCTGCTCCTTTTCCGAGACAGAAAACAAAACATGATGTCCCATTTATTTTTCTAGAGTTCGTTATGTCATAGATTTCGATTAAAGGAATGAGGTTTTATTTTTGCTCTTGAAGCCAAAAGTGGGGGTGGGATTTGGAGATGAGGAAGCAACAGATAAATTGGATCAGAAGGATGTTCTGTGGAAGGTTGCCTTTGCTTAGTATTCATGTGTCAAGTTGATATCGTGCTTATATAATACATGGAACATTAGGATAAGTATATATTAATTCATATGAAAATAGTGGTTTGTAGGAATACTATGCAAAGAAACATGCAAATAAAAATAACTAATTTGAAGTAGGCTGGAGAAATTTGCCTTAACCCAAAATTTTTTAAAATCACCTAAGTGATTCCTAATGCATATAAACTTGTCTCTCTTGTTCTCGTTTGCATTCTCACTTTCTTCTTAGAGGAGATATCCCATTTAATAAACTGGTCCTTTCATTTATACAAAGTGTGCTTGCTAGATAAAATCTATTTAGTTGAAGTGTGATGTTTCTGGGCAGCCAAGATGAGTGGATAAGGTCCTTAACCTTTCCACTAATGGACTTAGTCACAGTTTTTATTCTGGACATACATATATATTCTCTGCCCTTTAGACACTTTCCATATTTGTGATATTTGTCCATTTTCAAACATGTGATACAAGGAAGACACATACGTGGAAAAAAACTGTTCTCCCTGACTCCTTGCTCACAGGCTGGTGTGTACACTCAAACATCCTCAGTACAACTGACCTTTCCTGAAAGTGAAACATGAAACAAAGTCTTCCATGAGGCAGGTCTTCTGTTATTCATTCATTAAATAAAATTTTTGATACTTACTATGTGTCGGGCATTCTTCTAGGGATTGGGGACAGACCGCTGAACAGAAAGACAAAATCTCTGCCCTCCTCTAGCTTACTGGGAGTCTTGGAATGGGATATAGACAGTCAACAAATAAACATGTATGTTGCAAAAATAACACGTGTTATGAGAAAAATTAAGTAGAAAAGTTAGTAAGAATTGGATTGGGAGGGGGCGGGGTGCTTCACAGAGGTAACATTTAAAGCCAAGCCCCAGAACATTTAAACAAAACTCCACACTGAAACACCCCATGCCAGCTAAAAAGTGGATGATGCCCCTATTAGTTTTGATCCCTCCTATCACAACCAATGTAAAACATCTCTACTTCTCCCCACTTTTTTCTCAAGAAACCAGATCGTACTTTGCCACACTATTTTTTTCTCACTGAACTTGTACCAGTTGATTCTTGTTGTCTTAACTGTAGGTTCTTTCATTTATTTAAATAATAATTGCTGAGTGTCTACTATCTGGCAAGCATTTTAAGGAAAAAATATCAAGATGCTGTGGGAAGTAGCATCTATTATGTCACTTGACTCTTTATCTTATAATAATATTCTGCATCCCCCACCACCACCACCACCATCCTGCTACAAGCTCTCCTTTCCTTCTTAAAGATAAAGCATTCAAAGTTTCTCAATTTAGTACTTGGGATTTTTCATTTTAGGTGCCCCAAAAATTGGACATAGAGATGCTCCAGTTATGACAATTCTAATTCTCTGGTTTTCTGATACAAAATAGCTAAAATCACATTCTACTTGCTATTAAAAAATCAAGGCAGGCCACTACAAGATGACTCCATGCAATCTTGTATCACAGGTAAAAGAAAACCTTGTCGATATGAAATCAGACAGTGTAAAATTCTCTCCCAAAGGAATCTGGCATTATTACATCCCCCATCAATCATAGTATTGTTTCCCCAACAACTGTATCACATGCAGCATCCAGATATTGCTTTGTCATCCTACTGATTCAGCAGTCTTTTCTCTTTAAACCATGGAAGTCAGATACCATTACAAACAATACCATGCCCTTGAAAATCTGAACTCTTCCAAAAGATTTCAAAGGCCTCGTTTGTTTCCAACAATTAACAGCCCTCAAAATTCCAGGGCCATAAAAATATAGGCACCCCTAAGTATTGGATGAAATGGAATGGACAAAGTGAGAAGACCCTTTGAATTTGACTCTGGCATATAAGGGGAAGTGTACTATTTACATATTATTTACAGTTAATATATTTTACTGGTATATACTTTAAATCTTACAAAGATTAATTCCTGTTCCAGACATCTTATTTAATGACAGGTAACAATTCCTTCCAATCCATGTTACAGAACACCTATACCTAGTACCTAAGCATTATACCAAGTATCCAGGATATACACCAATAAATCCAATAAGGCCTCTGTCCCCGACTTTGTTTTATTTTTTTGGTAGAGATTTTTGTTTTTTATTTCATCAGACACACCCAGTGTGGCTAAAAAATTATAAAACTACACTTAAGTTTAACTACAGATACTGGATGAAATTGTATTTCCTTTATCCCTTTGCGCTATAAGATAGAAAACTCTCTCACTCTCTCTTTCTCTCACTCACTTTAAAAAGTTCACTTTTCCCCTCTGTCCTTGCCACTAATAACCTGAAGCAAGTGATGTGAAGATGTTGCCTCGGCTCCTGCTGTAGAAAATGCCGACAATACATCCACCTTATGTACCTTATTTATAATCCTCTGTAAATTCGCCCAAAAGTCATGAACTACATAATACTAATTCTTATAGGTTGACATATTTCCCTGATCTTTCATGAGCCACATGGGGAAACAGTTTTCTCCTGATCTGAATGAAGAAGAAAAACAGTGATCCTAATCAACCATTTGCCCTTAGTGGCTTCCCTAAACAAATCTGGGAAAGCGCTTAAAGGCTTGGGAATAACCATGACCCTGCTTGATGCACTGTAATAACCCTACCTAATTATACTGATATAAAAACTAATTGGAAAGATAGCAAATGTCAGGGTAAGATGCAAATCGTAGGGTGTTAATTGCTGAACAGGTGCTGGAATAGAATTAAATGAGCATTCTGATTAAAAGAGTGGAGGAAACAAATGTGGACCCCCGATACAAACTTGGCCATGTGACTTCTCCAGCAGTCCATTCCACCAGGGAAAGGTCATGACGCGGTGACCTCTGTTTTGTGATGGGTAGGCCAAGAAGATAATAGTGACCACAGAAGAAAAAACAATCTAGCTACAATATCAACATGACTTCCAGAACTGACTGCTAAATTTGAGCCCCAGAGACATGCATTGGGACTTAAAGTTCTTAAATACATGGATAAGCCAGGATAGAACCAATAATGCATCAGTGCTCATTTCTCCCCAGCCACAAGGCCACATCCTTCTTCCTTTAGCTGGAAATTCCTATATCCTCCACAGCCCTGCCATAGTTCTGAGTGCCTACTAAGTGCTCACTACACTGTGGTGGGGTGGCCACGTACTTGATTGATTAACTGAATCAATAGCACTGCTTCGATAACTTGGGAAAGTACGAATGCAATAAGTGTTAAGGTTTGGTGACATGGAAAATAAATACAAGGTTCTAATTGCTGCACAGCAGTCATTCTTGTCGCAAATGGTATTTATTAATGCTCTGGCAATCCAAACTCCAAACTACAACAATTAACAGCCTACAACCCTTTAGACAGCCTATATCTAAAGGGGATTTTTCTCCTTGTAGCAATGTAACAATGAAGAAATTTCACACACTCGAGCCCTTGGACAATCATTAAACTTCCAGATATGTGGCAAAAACTGGACTAATGGTGCATGCATGTGCTGAGTCCTTCAATGGAGAAGAGAGCCCTGAAGTTAGGGGCTGTAGGTGGATGCTGGGTGGCAATAGATAGCAGCAACTTAGCGCTGACATGATGTTCTTTATGCCTCCTCTGCCCTCTTCTCCAGCACTTCTAGGCTCTCACACCAGAAGGCCCAAATATTTTTCCCAGCACAACAATCCAACCTAGAAAGGGATTTTCCATCTCCAGGTAGGATGCTACCATTTAAATGCTCTTTGCTCCCAACTGTTTGCAGGTCTCTGAGATGCCCAAACCATGAACCAGATCTTCGATGCAGTGAGGGCAAGGCAGCACAGTCTCTATTCTCTTCTACTTTTCTCACTCCACCACATCCCATGGCAGAACAGTGATGCATTTGCTGTATTCATTCCACTTGTGGGGGGTGGGAGGCTCTTTGCCTAGTGTATGCCAAATGCACACCATTCTGCTACTTATATTTGGTTTGGGTGATTCAGACTAGGAGTAGCAGCAGATAGATAACAGTGAAGTTAATTCCTCTACTAAAGTTACAGCATAAAGTTAATCAACCAAGTTTGTGTCCCCCCGCCCCACCCCATCCCTGCTTTGACTTTTCTTTGTATTTAACCAATTTGACCTCTACTTATACTGGGCAAAAGAAAATAATACATTTGTTACATTAGACAATGCCCCAACTCAGCAACCCAATTTCAAAGTTCAAATAGAGAAGCTCCCGAATGCTTTCAGAGGGAAATGTGGCTACAGGAGGCATGGGTGAGATTTCACCTTGTTTATTTATGCTTTTATAAGGACACTGAGAAGAATAATAAAACAGGATGGGAAAGAGAAAAATTTTGCTCTGGCATAGAGATAGGTGGGTATAACCTCCTTGCACTTTTCCTTTTCTTTGATCTTAATAAAAGCTCACTCTCTCTTCAAGGAACAAAAATAAACTATCTCTCAAGTAATAAAGTCAAGACATTGGCCAGTAAAATTTGGTTAAGGTAATCACTTCTGAAGGTCAAATGAGTTTTAGACAAGATGTCTGTGGAATCATCATTCAGCACATTTAGTTAAATGGTTAAAAATAATAAAAATAATGACAGTAGTGGAGTTATTTAAAAAAAAAAAAAAAAGGCACCAAAGTCAGAAAGAAAATGAGAGAAACAGATGTCTTAAAGGAATGCTGGGAAATGCTTGAGAGAGATTTCTCCCACCCCCAAACAAAAGCTTCCCCAAGGATCATTTGAGTCTCACTGTCAGTGTCTGATGCTGATGCTGATGCAACATCGTATATCTTTTTTGTGTTTTTGCTGTGAGGTTTTCTTACCTATTTCTTTTATTTTAACAAAGAAGACAATAGGGAAAACATTTTTTAAAGCTGGCAGTTCAAGTTGACCCCAAAATGCACATTTTCCCAGGTCTCTTGTGCATCAGTCTTGTCTAAAGACCCATAAGACACCAGAAATTATATTACTCCGGAGATAGATTGAAATAGAAAAAGGCCAGCGTCACACTCAGCTTTTCTGAAAACGATACCATCATATTAAATGAGGAGAAGACACAATCTATCCAGCTTCCAAAGAAAGAGCACCGCTTTTAATAAAATAGAGCATGAACAGGTCAAAGCTAAGAGTCTGTTAACTAGATGCAAATGTGTTCTCAAGGGGAAACCTTGGAGGTTCCAAAAACAAACTCGGGATCCACGCTGACAGTTGAGTCTGTATTCTAGACTGTCACATCTCTCACATGGTGTAGTGGGCAGCCAGGCCTGGTCCTTTAAGTGATCCATTTGCTTTTACAGGCCCTGGGTCACCCACAGAACTGAAAAGTCTCTCGTGCCAAAGGACACTTTAAAACTCCAGTGAGGCCACTGCAAGAATCAAGTTCCAAGTATTGCTCCTTGCCAGTGACAATTAGAACAATCTGAAAATGTTCCTCTCAGACAAAAAAATACACTCTTTTTTGTTGTAACAGGGGTGTAAATGCCAGCCAATCTCTTTTGGCTCCCGGTGCTATAAGAAGTGCTTTCACTGTGCCACCTCACGACAAAAACGCCCTCAATGAGCATCCTCCAAGGACTGGCTTTGAAAAGGGGTTTCGCGTATCAGGTTAATGCATGCACTTGGCACGGCCCAACTTTTGCACCAAGACTCTGGGGTATGGGGTGATAAGAGCCAGGCTCTGTTTGTTAACGATAAGGCAATTATTTCTTTGGTACTTCATAGAAAAAAAAAATCTTACAGCAAAGATTCAGACAAGGATCCCTAAGGAGACAATGGAACTGGTAGGTTGGAAAAGTTTTTTTTTTTTTTCCTTTCCTTCACAGGAGCAAACAAATGGGCTATTGAGAGCCACAGAATGTCTAAAGCTAAGTTGCCGACAAACACACTGTCTGTTGGCTCCTGCAGAAATCCTGGATAACTTAGGGAGGGGACAAGCAGTGAGAGGTAGGATAGAGACAAAAAAGAAACAGATATAAAAATGAGAGGAAGAGAAAAAGGAAGAAGCAAGTGAAACAAAGTAAAGAGACGAAGAGGAAAAAAGGAAGGCAGAACAGCAGATAAGGAAAGGCTATAGTATGTAGTGGGTAGCACTCCCCATGCATTTGGAAATTGAAGAGGTCCATGAAGTTGAATGGGTCAAAAAAAGTTAGATCTTTATTTTCACTGACTTCTATTCCTATTCAGGATTTCTTTCCATTTTAAATGTGGATAATAAGCCACAATATTATGGATCCCCAGGTAGTACTGGGTTCCTGGAACAAAAAGGTTAAGAGCACCCAAACCCCCAAACACTGGGAAGGTATTTGCTTCTTCTCACTTTGCAGGCAATATAAGATTTCAGAAGATAGATATGCATGTTATACAATTTGAAAAGGGGATCCTTTCAAGTACTTCCTGGGTTGGGCTTTCTCTTTGGGTCGAAGTTCCCTAACCTTCCCTGGAACTCTATAATGTGCAACAAGTTCAGACTTCAAATGCCAGAGAGCTCTCAGGAACTTTTCTCAAGGTCATCACATTTGATTCACAGCTGAGCGTTAGTTCCACAGCTTTGCAGGTCAGGACCAGCATGAAAATATTTTCTGACACAATTTTGCCCAGCTGATCCCCACTCAGCTCTGTAAAACTCAAAAAAAAAAAAAAAAAAAAAAAAAAAGGCTGTGACTTTTCAAATAAGGATACCTCTGAAGCCTCAAGTTTGGTTTCTTCCTGAGGGGAAAGCGGGTTGAGGGGAACAGAAGAAATCAAGATATTCAACAGACAGAATGGGTTTCAATCAAAAGAACTTCCCTCTCCTCATTCCTCTTTACCCTCAGAAATACATCATGGAATCCCAGACCCCATGGAACTAAAGTCTGGTTGTCAGGGCAGACTCACAACCAGAAGCTAATGGACCAGTGGTCTCAGTGACTTATGGGGTCATCTGCCAGTTATATCCCTTTACAGATTTAGGTGGGTCTCCCATGTCCCAGGAAAGTCCTATCTGGTCTTCTAGTATTGCAGGTCTGCCAGCCTAACTGAAAAAGGGATACGAATTCACCAATAGCTCTTTCTTGTATAGTCTTTAGGTACTTCGATTTCTTGAAGATGCTGGACTCTGTTTCAGACGTTTCTAGGCCAAGGTCACTTCCTTCTCCATGAAGTAGGTGATGGTTCCTACAACTTGACTTTGGGCTTCTTTTATGCTGGATTAGGTTGGAAAGCTTTAGAATGGGTATCACACTCAAAACCATCTGCTTTGACAGTGGCTAAGAAATGGGAAGGCAGCCTCTTTCAAGGCAGTACCAAGCGCTCCTCTCACTTAAGGAAGGGAATGTTTTAAAAGACAGGAAAGGGCTTCTAAAAGGGGTCCTCATTTGCTCACAGTTCCACTTGCTCTTTATAGAAGGAATGGTTTCTACCTGATAGGAAAATTTCAAAGGGCGCCAATTGGCAAGGTGTGCCCACGTGCAGGCAGATGCTGCCATCAGGGGTAGTGGAGGTCACAGAGTGAAGTAAGATGCTAAATAAGATGCTCCACAATCAAAATCACAGGCTTTCCTCACTGTCTAGTTAATTTTCTTCCAGTCTCAGTGGTATGAATTAGACAATTACTTTAAAAAACTCAGAAGCCACCATAAAAATAGAAAATTATTGCTTCCTGCCATGACCAAATATTAGACACCATGCACACCTAATGACTCTATCCCTCCCCAGGGAAGAAGCTTTATGAACAATAAAATCCCAGCAGACTTCCACTGTTTGGGCTTAAAGGTCTCATTAAGGGGGTAACTGATCCAATACAATTTACAAGCTCAATGGACTCCACTCAAAGTGAAAACCACCAACTCAGAGTTATAAACAGAACACCTATGGTGCAACCAGCATTTCATTCTTCATCAGGGAACAAAAAGAAGAAAGGAAGAGTTAAGAAGAAAGGCATTAGGGCACAAGTTGCTAATAGAAATGTTCCTAACTGCTCCAGTTGGAATCGAGGTTAGATACCCCACTAGAAGTGTAAGGCAATGGGGAGAAGGCAAGACCCTAAAACAGAAGGCAGGAAGAAAGAAGAATTGAGGGAAGGGTAACAGTAAAAGAAGTGAGGGAAACAGAAGGAGAATTTTAAATCTGCTGTCACTTTTTCTACGTAGATTGGAGTTACATGTCATTGAATTTTTGAAGTTAAATTTTCTAAAGGCTCACTAAATTATCCAGATATATTTCTAAATGGTGGTTATCCTTCATCCACATCTGGATGATAAAATGCATTAGCCACTCTACATTTACATGGGCAGGAATCAAGTGGGCTGCTAGAGTTAAATTGAAGTAAAGTCTGGCTCCTATTCAAACATCAGCCACTACCTAACAAGGGAGAGTGGAGCTTCTCCTTTACCTTTAACTCCATGCAATTTATCACTCGAGCCTAAACAGTCCCATATGTTTTAAGAGCTGAAGAAAGAGTCTTAGGGAATGCTGAACAAAGGCTTTTAGGGAAGTCAGAATGAAAGTGAACAGGAGATGGACAGTGGACGCTAAGCAAAAGCAATCCAGAGGAGGTGACAAGTCCATAAAGCAGGGTCTAGACAAAGCATGAGACCATGGGACTGAGAGGTGACAAAAAAGAAAGAGTGAAGAGATGGAACATTGAGAAGGTTTTCGTAAAGGAGAAACTGAAAAAGAGGGGGAAAATACTGATGGTCCCTAATAATGCTTTCTGCTCACTATCAATGCCTCCTAAAGAAATTTCCTTTAGTGGAAATCAGCTTCCACATAGACTAGGAGGCAAAGATCATGAGCCCCATATAAAAATAAGAAAACCATTAAAAGGAAGAAACAGTAGCATGTGTAGTCTGCCTCTGGAGCCAGCCATGGTAAAGCACACTTGCACATGTGTTACCTCTCTGTAAGTATGTTCTAAATACTGTATGGGACATATTTATACTAAAAAAAATTCCTTATTTATCTGAAATTAAAATTTAGCTGGAACATGGTTATACTAAAAAAATTACTTACTGTTTATCTGAAAATCAAATGAAACCGGGCATCCTATATTTTTATTTGCTAAATATGGCAATTCTCGGTTCAAGGACAGAGAGGAAATGAATGGCTGGGTGGATGGTTGAATAAATGAATGAATTGCAGAGGAGTATTTAAACTTAGATCTGCCTCCTGTTCCTACAGTCATTATCATACTTCAAGAATAACAGCTACTTCAAGTATTCAGTCATCTTGTCATAAATATGTGCTTTGTGTGCAACCTTATTTCTCCTGAAGTAGGGGGAAAAATAGCATAGAAACAGGCCACATATGAAATTACTGGTTATAGTGAAATTAAAAAAAAAATCAGTCTGACCCATGACAGAGTTCTCGAAAAAGGTCAAACCTCCAAACTTAGTCCAGTTAGAAGCTCAGCAGTTCAGTAACAACATATTCAACAAGTCCCATCACCTCTCCTGTGCCCATCCTTGTATAGACTACCTCAGCTTTGTCCTTTGAGTCAGAGACCTTGGCTCTAATCCCAATTGAATCTTGGACTTGCTAAAGAGCCCCTAAAGTAGTTGCTCTTTATTTGTCTTCTTATCTGATATATGAGATGACAGCCCCAGTATGTAGCTAAATGAGCCATGTACATAGCTTTAAATTAGTTAGGAAAATATCCTGTGCAACTGTCTATAAGTAAAAAAAAATAACACCACCACCAATAAAATCCTCAGCACTTGTCTCCACAGAGACCCACCTCAGGGCTGATTGGATCGATGACATGTGAATAGCAGCATTCAGAAGTATGAGGACCCCTGCCCTGAACGTACCACCATTTTGAGTTCTGTTGTTTAAAACTTCTGGATTTAAGCACACAAAGAGATACTTGACATTATTAGTCATGAGAGAACTGCAAATCAAAACCACAGTGAGATACTACTTCACAGTCACTAGGCTGGCTATAATCTAAAAAAAAAAAAAATGGAAAAGAACAAGTGCTGATGAGGATGTGTAGAAATTGTAACCCTTGTACATTGCTGGTGGGAATGTAAAATGGTGCATTTGTTGTGGAAATCAGTTTGGTGTTCTTCAAAAAGTTAAACAGAATTGCCATATGACCCAGCAATTCTACTTCTAGGCACATATACAAGACAAATGAAAACAGTTATTGAAATAAAAATTGCACATGAATGTTCATAGCAACACTATTCACAATGGCCAAAGGTGTAAACAATCCAAATGACCATCAACAGATGAGTGGATAAACCAAATGTGGCATATCCATACAATGGGATAGTATTCAGTCACAAAAATGAATGAAGTTCCACTCCATGCCACAGCATGGATGAACCTTGAAAACGTTATGCTAAGTGAAAGAAGCAGTCACAAAAGACCATATATGATATGATTCCATTCATGCAAATTTCCAGAATTAAAAAATTTAGAGAAACTAGAAACAAGATCAATACTTGCTTACGGCTGTGGAGGATGGAGGGTAGGGAAGCGTTAGCTAAAGGGTACAGGGTTTCTTTTGGAGATGATGAAAATGTTCTAAATTTGACTGTGGTAATGGTTGCACATGTCTGTAAGTACATGAAAAAATGTTTAATTGCACACCTTATATGGATGAATTGCATGGTAAGTAAATTATACCTCAAGAAAACTATTTTTTTTAAAGTCCTGATTTCATATAAGCCTTCAAAAACAGAGTTGTTAACCCCAAGATGCTGGTCTTAATCCAATGGTTCCATCAGTGCAAATTCCTCAATTTCTGCTATCCTACCATTGGGATTAAGGAATTTCTCCTTTATTTCGCTCTCAGAAGCTCCTGTTACTTGAGAGCAACTACAGAGTTTCTCACCGGCTTTGGCTCATTGGTGGTCTTGAGGGGGCTGGAAAAGTTGCTTTCATTGAAAACTTTTTTAGAACAAAACCTTCCTGCAGGACAATCATTTAATTAATTACTCAGTCCAGGCTGATGAAATGCTGCCTCCCAGTAGATTTGGGTCTAGGCTGACTGATATGCTTTGAGCCTCTCATCACTCAACGACTTTCCTTTGTGATCAAATGCCCCCTCCAACAGCAATGCTTGGTCAATGTGAAGAACAGGGCAACAAATTAAAAATCTTATAAGATTTCAGTCAACAATCTAATAACGTCCTAATGGGTAGAACACTAAATCTCCAAATCATCCTTAGAAAATTTCCTTCTCATATCCTTGGGGTATGCAATCCCACTTCCCAATCACTTGGCCAGTTAGTCTCTTGTTTAGTTAGATCAGAATTAGCCCAAAAGAACTTATCCAGCCCAGTTTATTCCAATAGAAAAAGAGAAAACAGCTGGAAGTTCTAAAAGGCGCTCTTTGGGTGAACATGCAGTCTTGTCACAACCTTTACCAATCTCCATATTCTTTATTTCCCCCAAAGCCAGCTAGACAAGTTTGGAAAGCCATGCCTTCCCTAGAAACAAATATCTATTTCTTACTTCTAGCACAGCACAATTTCAGAGTATTGTTCTTCCATGTCCCCTGACTCAACCGCTTCATGGCAAATTTGCTATTTAACCACATCACACAATTTTATAAGGAAGAAGCTGGAAGTTCAAGCACACCATTATCTGTTCTGAATAAGCCCATATCTCCTCTGATTTTCATTGATTGATCCAGGGGAACCAAGATAAGCACTTCGACTGAGAGAATGCTAGTAATGGTGAACTGGTTTTGGTCTTTCTTGCTCTTTTCTAAAGAATTGCATGTAAATGGTTTGGATTCTGCCTGAGAGTTTCTGCTTTCTCACAAACATCCAGGCTACTAAAAAATTCACAGATTGCCAGATGGTACAATAGCAGCTCTTTGCAAAGGATCTGAGCTTCCAAGTGAACAAAGAACAAGTACTCATGGGGACAAGTGGCAACCTCAGCAAAGGCTTTGGAGTGGTAGGTGTACTTGAGGGAGGGGAAATGCGATGTGGAAAGGTGAGAACACAGGCCTTTCACCTCCAATAACTGATATCGGTGTATTTGGCAGGTTAAAATTGACTCCACCCTCTGATGGTGGCAGAAGAGGAGATGTCCAGGAGAAGTTAAAAGAAACCAAATTAGAAACCGAGATATTTTTATAGAAAGTCACAAATTTTAGAATTTTTGTGTCCTTTTTCCAATTCCTGGTAGCAAAGATTGAGGGAAATAATACCCATCCCTTGGCAGGAAGAAAAGCAAAAAGGAAAAGCATTCATGGGCCATTATAATGTCTTCCTAATACATTCCCTTACTTCCATTCTATGTTTTTTTATCTTTCCTCAAACTTATCTCTCTAAAATATCGACCTGATCATGAAATTACAGTATTCAAAATCCTTTGAAGTCTTCCCAGACCACCAAATAATGTCAGAATGCTTCTGTGTGGGCATATAAAGTCCTCCAAAATGCAGACCCAAATAATCTTTCCAATTTCTCCTACTCTCCCCCTTCATACATATCCATGCACCTGTAAAATTCCAAAGAAATTTAGGAAATTCTTCCCTGTAGACTATTATTAACACAGTCACAGACCTTTCCATAGCCTTTTCCCACATGGTTTACCTGCTCCTAAATGCCCTTTGACCCCACCTGTGTATTTCCAAGTTTCAGCCATCTTTCAACACCCAGCTCAATTATTTACCACCTCCAGAAAGTGTTCCCTAATTTCTAACTCCACTCACCACTGCCAAGATGGAAATCATCTCCCTATCTTCCGATCTCCCAGGGTTTTTGTCTCTACCGCTTTTGTGGCACATTTTATATTCTACATTGCCTTGTCATTATTTCTGCACGTCCTTTTTTTTTTTTCTTAAACTATACGTTCTTTACAGAAATTTTTGTGTCTATTTAATCTTTCTATTCCTAAAATCACCTTATGAAATCCATGATAAGAGGCCCTCAATAAATATTTACCGAATTTATAAATATTCAACCTGCTTTACAATTCCAGATATTCTGCTCTTGGCACTGTTTTGTACCTATCTGCCCCTGGGCAAGAATGTTAAGCAGTTGTCAAATACAGATAGCTACAGGAAAGGTCCTATATGAACTGGCAAAGGACTCAGCCATGCAAGCTCTTGAAGTGACTGTGCTTGGCAGTCAGAGATTGACCTGTAAACCAGCATTTATTGAGCTTCAACTGTATCCAAGCCACTGAATAGACACAGTGGGAGTTACAGAATAGTGATTGCTATAATTTTTTAAACATCTACTCTGTGCCATGCAGTGGGTGGGGGCCTTACATACATTAATGCATTTACCGCAATAACTCAATGAGAGAGGTAGTATTATTAATGCATCATAGAGCTAATAAATACTGAGGTCAAAAATTAAATGGCGTATGTTGCCTGATATCAAAGAGTTATAATATAGTTGGGCATGTAAGACAAATACCAACAGGTAAAAGGTTACTGATAGCCATATATCCTAACAGGAATAAGTATATGTGATAAATGTCAAGTGAAAACACTTTGGTTGTAAGAATTGATATCTCTGAGGAGGCAAAATCTGAACCGGTCCTTAAAGGGGGATGGGATTTATATTGGCTGAGAGTTTGGGGAGTGTATTCCAGATAGAAATGAAGTGTGTAAGAAATTTGAAATCTATCATCTTCCACTTACTTGGTCTTTATAGCACTTCTCAATTTGTAAATATCTGGTTCTTTGTGTGATTTTTTAAATCATGAACTTCACGAGAATAGGAATCATGCCTATTGTATTCCTTGCTGGTATCTCAGTGCCAAGTATTTATAAATATTTGCTTAAAAACTGAACAAAAGAAGGAATTAATAAATAAACAAAATTGTTGAATGAACCAGTTGTACAGAAAACTAAGCTAGCTTGTATCATATCCTAAAGTTCTTCAAATCCAGGTAGACTGGTCAGTTGAGTGGAATACATATAATACTTGATTTTTGGAGGGGGAGAGGGGCGGGGTACATGGTCCAGGAACCAAACCTGGGTCTCCTGCATGGAAGGCAAGCATTCTACCACTGCACAACCTGAGCACTCTTATAATTCTTAAAAACTAACCCAACTATAGCTGTCAACATCATAACTCTACAGTTTCATCCTTTTAACCAAGAGGAAGAAAGAGACTTTCCCTAAGAAAATTGAGTTTCTGTTTTTACTGTTTGGCTCAGGCTGCTGTCCAGGAAAGTTCTTCAATCTGAAGGGACATTTTTTCTAGACCAGCAGTAGCAGAGCCCCTTCTCCTACCTTTATCTCCCCTCAAATGACCAAGAAACTAGCAAAGATCTTGGAGGAAAACAAAAGAAGAAGAACATGAAAGAATGACGCATTCACATTGGATAAATAATCTGTGTTTTTTAGTGAGAAAATCTGGGTCTTCCCTAAGGGAATGGAATTTTCACTGAAAAAAAAATTGCCCCAGGCCAGGCTTTTGTAGACTCTTCACAACACTACGCTCCCTATGCTGGAAATGGGGAGTCTGGGCAGAGAAGGCACATATTAATAGCTCCTGTAAATTATTGATGAGCAAGGATGATCAATTAGCATGCTTGACACCCAAACCTGGACCCTCAGCTAGACTTAAGAAATTAAAGCTGGAAAGTAATGTAACGCTCACCTGTTAACCGAATGCACTTCACTTACAGAAAGGCACAGAGAGGTAGCTACTTGACCAATGTATCATTAGACGGCTAGTTAGTGTACAATCTGGATCCAAGGCTCTTTCTGCAGCACTGCGCTCTCTCTTAGTCACACAAGGGACTGATGTTCCATTAGACCAGTCACTCAGCCAAACGTGACTTGGACAATCTCAGATTTAATCCATACTTCAGGGGCAAACAGCACCCACCACTTCCCACAGGACAAGTACCCTCCCTGATGCTCCTACTAGGATTTCTTCCAGACCATGCTCAAATAGTTTCACTGATACCACACAATTTCTCGCCATTCTTCAACAGCTCTAAAGTCTGGAGTGGTTCTCCTTCTATTATACCAAAATCAAATCCTTCTCTCTATAACTTCCATCTATTGATGAAACTCCAGTTTCCCACTGAAACTGGCTATACGACCTTAGCCAACTCCTTAAGACTAATTTTTTCCTCCATAAAATGGAGATGTTTATCATCACTGAAGATTAATTAAGAAAATTATTTAATTAGCATAAATTGCTTAGCATAATACCCAGCACACAAGTACCAAACAAATGTTAGATACTTTTTTTTTGCATGGTCAGGCATCCGGAATCGAACCCGGGTCTCCAACATGGCAGGCGAGAACTCTGACTGCTGAGCCACCGTGGCCTGCCCTGGATACATATTTATCATCACTCTTACCCATCCTCCTCAGGCCCAGAATTCGGTATTCAGGTGGTGTCACTACTGCTGTGTCTAGCTTGCCCATTTCCAGGGAAAGGGAGGGAGTAGTCACAGCCTGAAAACCTGCCTAGGTGGCCTAGGATGGCAGGGATCTGCTGTGCTTTAAGGACATAAATCCCACCTGGAGTTCAACTCCAACTACTCCCCAAATACTAATTCAATGCTGAAAGGGATAACGAGGTTGAAAGGAGAATCTACACCACAGATCAAGAATGGATTAATATGGAAGTAGTTTAAAAAATCAACAAAAAGAAAAAACTCCTGTGTTCAGGATTCACAAATTACTCTCTAGCTTGCGTGGCAGTAGGCAAGGACATTATGCCCACAGCTGTCCTCTGATGTCTCCCATCCCACAAAAAAAACTTCACTGAAGTTAAGTGAAAAACTTGAGAGAAGACTGACATGTATGACTCAGAAGAAAAAGGATTCAAACATATGCTTCAATGGAACAAGTTAGTCTGTGAGGCAGAGACAGGCAGGAAGGGGCTGTGCCAGATGGCAGAGGAAGAGCAAAGAAGAAGCCTGGACCAGAGATGAGAGCAGCAGGTGAAGATGTCTACCAGGAAGGAGGCAGAAGAAAGCATCATTAAAAAGGAGGAGGAAGAGGAGAAGTTGCAGTAGTCAGGAAACCCCTCACTGGCAACTCAGCACCCAGATATTTTTGAGGAAACCTTTTGAATGAGGGTCATTCTATTGTTTATTTGAGTCTTTGGAAAAGAAAATAAACAAAATCCATCAGCCAAACACTTAAAATGATCCTTCTGGGAACAGAGCTCAGAAATATGTAAGAGCAATGTCCCAAGACAAAAGAGTGGGATTTTTACTATGTGCCCTTTTATAGAAAACACCCTACCAGTGTGCCCAAGGGAAGGGGCAGCCTATACAGATTCAAAAGAAAATATCCCCCTCTCTAACCATCTGCCTTTTTATGGAGCTGAAAGGACAGGACCCATAAAAGCCCTTTTTCTTCCTCCCAAATCAGGGTGAACTGCCCCTAAAATACTCTACCCACATACCACCAGATTATTCTGACCCCCAAGTCTCAGCGATACCCAGGAGCTCTCAGAATGCAGAAGAGCGTTTGAAGAGAGCACAGCCCAAGACAAACAAGACTGAAACCACAAAATGTAAATCAGTTTGAGCCTCTTTATTTTTATTTATCATGCAAGTATTTAGAAAGGATTTAGGCTGGTGACCCCAGTAAGGATTTTATTTATTGTTGTTTTAGGTTATGTTTCATTCCGTTTTATTTCCTCAGATAGGGACTTTGGATTTTTTACACTAAAAATTAATAAATCCTATTTCCACTACACACACATACACATTTTTACACAGAAGGAAGGCACTGCTGGAGCCCCATGAGTCAGCAGCAAGTCCTGCTGGGTTGTGTGTTGGCCTGGCTTTGTGGAGATGGGTGTGGCTGCCCAAGAATTCACAAAAGCAAGCTGAAAAGATAACTGAAAATAAAAAAATAAATTAAAAAATTATGTCTCTAGAGATAGCAAGGCAAGGAGTAATTTAACAGAAAAAAAAAAATCCAAATCTGGGGCTGATACTTGGGAAATGAAGAACTAAGTCACTGCTGGGGAATACCCAATTGTAAAACCCTGTGGTTTTCAATGAAGAGGCCACAGAAGTAATAAAAGTTTGTCTTAGTATTTTAAGCAGCCTATTGGAAACTGAATATCTGCCCGAGATGTGATCCCATAGGCTAACTGAACCGTAAAGTGGCTCTTTTTTCAGCTGGTAGTCTTCTAAGTCTGTGGATGACCCTGGCTGTCTCTCTCTGATGAAATGTTTGACCACTGATGACATCCAAGGCATTTCTGGCATGAGATTTTTCTTTCCTATTCTATGTATTTGATTAGTAAAAATGGAATCACAACTGGATTATTACTTGCCAATCGCAGTTTGACAGGCAAAATGGAGAAAAACCCTCAGGTTCACCAAGGGAAAAACATTCAAGCAGTCCTTGGTGGTGAAAAGTTTGGGAACTACTCTTAAGCCTCCCCCAGACATGCACTATTCCAAAGGAATAAACAGGCTTCCCTTGAGTCCGAGTGGAGCGTGCCTGTTGTGTGAGAAAACTCCATGAGAGACAGTGTAAATTAACTGCATCTGGTTAGAATGGGGGAAAAGAGGGAGGAGGCAATTAGCTGGCATTACAGGAACAAGGGCAAAGAAGAGAGCTCTATATTTACTCAGAGGAAATCCGAAATAGACTACTTTGTACCCGTCTGGTGCTTGTGAAAACCTGGTCCCCTCCAAGTTGGCAGACGAACCCAGGGGCCAGAAGCACAGCTCAACCAAACCCCTGGATGGCACACATCACCCATCCCACCTACAACAAATGAAAACCTGACCTCATCCCCTTTTCCTTCTGTAAATAAGGGCAAGAAAGCCAAAGGTAACCCAAAAAACATTCAGGAGCAATAAAGCAAGGTTTCAGTGAGCAAACAAAATTTTCAAACAAAAGCCCTACAATGAGGAAACTGAACAAATGCATCTGTTTATAATAAAATAGGTTCTCTTAAAACCTGATACTGGTCAATTTACAGTACCCGTTGGTATGTATGTTTCCATGTGTAGGCGTGCAATGTTTCGGAAGTAACACATATTTCAAGGATGCAGAGACATCACGGGGCTGTTTTATAGTGCATGGGATAATAAAAATAAATGCCATCGTCACATAAAACTCCATAGCACATAGCCAAGATACAATTTCCACCTTCTCTGAAGAATTTAAGGCATTCTAGCACTAACTATGAAGGCACCTAACATGAAAATCTTTTTCTCACCACAAATGAAAAAAGACTGTCCTATCTTTTACACATGCACACGTTTATTGCATAGGGAGAAAACATAAGCATTTTCAACATTATTCACGGATGTGGATTATACGTAGTTTCTTAAAGCAAGAACTGTTGGTAACTGCAGAGCCATTAAGATGGGTGCTGATGAATTGTCAAGTGCAGGTTAGCATTTAAGAGTTTGCAAACATTTCTAAAGCTGGTTTATGGGGTGTTTACTACAAGAAAATATGTAACAGTCATAAGGATGAAGTTACTCCTTGAAAGGGAAGCTAAAGTTAGTAAGAAAAAAAAAAAGACTAGATGAAGATTAGTGAGCTCAGTCTACACACTAGAAAGGACTAGAAATCTGTAACTACATCTAGGCTACACTCATACACCTCAAATTTCCCAGAGGATCCCAAGGGCATCCCTGGAAGTAGGTAAATAATGTCATGTGTAATCGGTACATCCAACTCACATAATTAAGATAGAGTTCTAGAGAAGAGCTGTTGAGGCAGTGTGTTCTGGTCCAGCTCTGCCCCAACCAGCTGTGCAAGCATGCATAGTCACATCACCATTCTAGGGTCCAGATTTTTCTCATTTATAAAATGAAGATGATGGCTGATCCCAAAAAGATCTTGCAACTCTATGATTTTAAACTTCTATGCACTTCCAAAAAAAAAACACAAAGAAACTCCAAATGGCTCCCTAGAATGGGACTGTCCTAAACTTCCTAAAATGGCAAAGGAACTATACATATCTGACAAGTATTTCATACTTGGTTATCACCGTCTTCCAAGCATCTCAAAGAATACTGCAAACCTGCCATGATATTTTAGTAGCCTCCTGAAACATACAGCAGCAGGCAGTACCCTCCAAGTTATTATTATACCATTGAAGAACAGATACTGAGTGCTTTGTCCAAGGTCAGTAGCTAGGACAGGGTCAGAATCTCAGACTCCTCATTCCTAGGACTATTCTATACTCTCCATGAAGAAACCAGGCTGACTTTCTGGGAAGAATGCCAGAGGTTCCATTCTCCCAATTGAGAATTCATTGGAATATTGGAATAACAACTTTGGAGACTGTGGTCTCTCCAATCCATTTCAGGACCTGGCTAGAAACCCAAAAACCCACAGAAAGAAGCAATAGGGAATTATTCCGTTTTTTAACAAAAGAGAAAAAATTAGGGGTGGGAATATGAGGTTTCTTTAAAATTACATGATTGCTGGAAGTTAATTTGGTATTTCTTAGATGGTTTGTTAAGTTCTGTTTCCAATCACAAAAACAGACAGCTGAGGATGCTTAAATCACCTTTCAATGAATTAGCATCCTGTCCCAAAGAATCTTTCCCACTCTGAATATAACATAGAACCCAGAATGCAATCCTTCATGGTACAAAGGAATTACACTCAACACAATAGAGAGGGTGTCATAATCCCCTAAACCGTAACCTAAAATTGACACTCTTCAAGCCCAGCAGTAATCACTGACAATGGGGGCTGACACTTAACCTGAGGCACACTACCCCTTCTAGGGACCTGATCTAGCCCATGCCCCACCAGATAGGAAAGATGGCCTCCTTTACCATCCACAGACTCCTCATTAAACTTCAATTAGTGCACCTGGAAATAAAATCCCATCATAGCTTTAGAGGCACATGTTCAAAAAAGGTTTCCACTTCTTCCAAGAAATACCAACCAGAGAGGGGAAACACATGTTGGACTAGCTTAATGCCTTGAAGATAGCGTGAAACCAACTTTATGTCAAAGCACCAAATGATAAGTACTCAGAGTTTAGATTCACAAAGGAAAAATAAACAAAAATGAGAAAAATCACATTTTTCCCTACCTGTCAATGATGACAGGGTCTGATGGAGTCTCATTTCGGTTTCCACAACTTTTCTTTTCACAACACCGACTGTCGAAGGAGAAGGAACCAAATGAGTGAAATGGATTTATTTATTAAATCAAGAAAATACAATGAGCATACAATTTAAGAACGTAGCCTCCCTAATTATGAGCCGAGAACAGAATTTGTGGCCACATTAAAAAAAAAAAAAAACTTAGAGCCAAGAGATATTCATCAAATTCTCACTCTATAACTTACAAGTTGGGTAATTCTCAGCAAATCACAGCTTTCCTGAGAGCCATATTTATAATCTGAACCATGAACACTTGGATTTTAAGATCTGCAAGGTCACTTCCAGACCTATATTATTTTAGGGCTTTGTGTCTCAATAAATATTTGAAGTAAGAAAGGGAACGGAAATGTATAAAATAGACCACAAGTAGCTGCCTTGATTATTATAAACTTTTATTCATTTCCATCATTTACTATAGAGGAAGGAAGAACACCAGACTATGATATACATTTTTTAAGAGGAAGAAAATGAGGCAGGGAGTTGTAGGATCTCTCCAATCATTTTCACCAAGTACGGAACAGAAATGGGATGCAGCTTGTAAGCCCTAGTCTTGAGAACTCTACCTCCCAAGACTTCCCTCTGGTAGAGTGCTGAATACCAGGTAGAAGCTGAATAAATGTTAGTAGAATTACTTGAAAGAAAGAGATAAAGAGAACCCCTAGAACAGAAAGGAAACACTTAGAAAGATCTGAGCTGAGAGCAAAACACTCCAATTCAAAGGTATAGGTGTGACATACCTAGACAACTATGAAAAGGACAAAGGAAACTTGGTGGTGGAGAAATACTGGGTAATCCCCTCCCCAAGCACATTGTTGGTCTGCTGCTCGTCAGGGCCACGGCCTTCTGAATACCCCTCAATTCATGTCAAGTGTATGGTCCGCCATCAACTGGAGTTGATTAAGGATGTAACTTTGAGATGGCTTAAAAGAAAAGCATTATTGTCTATGCTAATTGAGAATATACAGATTGAGACCTTTCCTTTAAAAAATGATCAGAGAATATGTCTAATAGATGTTAATGACAACCAAACTATATGTGAGCACTGCCCCTGCAGTGATGGTTTCTCTGTAGCTAAAGCTCAACATGGTTCAACAGAAACACTACTCAATTTCTAATCAGGGCTCTGGCATCTAACCTGACTCTGTGGCTAACCAGTGGTGTGAATTTGGGAAAGTCTCTTTAACCCTTCTGGCCTTTGCCTCCCTTACATAGTAAATGCAACTGCTAGACTAGATCATCTCAAGAGTCCATACTAGGTTTAAGAAGTCCAGGAGGCTATGAGATTCGCAGCCCACCCTTCAAAAGTGATGTCAGGATAAGAAAAAGAGGGAAACCATGAGGCAGCAGGGACCCAGAGGCCTCACACAAGCCAATAATAGATGTGCTCTGTGGTTCTCTACTGTCCATTAGATAGTACTCCCTGATCCATCATAGAATTAAAAATAAATTGATAAAGATGTAAAATATTTCAATATCTCTTTTTGCAGAGATATGTGGATTATTCCGTGAAGAACCATAACATTCTCAGAAAGTAAAATATACTTGAGAGATGCTAAAAATTTTGACCAAATGGACTCAATGAGGTTTCAAGAAACTTAATCAAGTTAGTAGAAAGTCAAGGAAAAATTGTCTCAACTTTCTTAAACACTACAGTTAGCCACCAAAACTTTCTGAAATAATATTTTGCCTTTGAAATTATATTAGGTCTTAAGTTTTAAACTTTCAATTCTACCCAAGATTAACACCAATAAAAATGCTGGCCAGCTGCTCTCCCACCTCCCGGGAAACTTGCACTCTTCCCAACTCCTACCCCCACCCATTTCCATCTCTCCCACCTCTACTATTTCTAGTATATTGCCTATGTCAATGCAATGCCTCTGCAGCTCAGGCAAAGCTCTTTTATTAGCAACACAATTTCAAAAAAGCCATACATGCTAGTTACCTCAAGACCTTCAAGCTAGACCCTCCTTTGACATCCCAGCATGTCAACCTAACTTCAAATTTGTGTGCAATGCTGGGTACAATTTAATTAGAAGAGCCCACGCTGTCAGAACCTGCCAATCTGTTTAGTTTGGGTAGGAATGGATTCTGAGGAAGCCAAGGAAGTTTGCAAAATTGCTCAGCTGAATTCAGCTGCTTTCCATGGGGATTTCCTCTGGAGGAGAAGAAAAACAGATAAAAATGTAAGCCTGGAGCCAGTGTAATACAATGTGGGGGATTCAACTCCAAGAAGGAAATGGTATTCAAAGAAAAATGCAGAGAAACTTTAGGACCCAATCTTTCATTTTCCAACAGTAACATTTAAATATAATCTCTAATGTTGATATTTTCAGCATAGAACAGAAGTAGGAGACAGTCACTTGACTGTTGGACAATAGCAGAAAGGTACAAAAACAATAGGACTTGGTTGTATTTGCCCCATTTCAACCTTTCTTAAAATTTTTCTGGGTCTCTTAGTTAGCCAAAGCTAATTATTTTCACTTTTATTTTTTAAAAAAAACGTCTCAGTCTGTATGTGCTGGTTGTTTTTTATTTTATTTCTTAAATGGCATTCAGTCCTCGAATCAGCAATATTAACATAAGCAAAGAGAAGTGGAGAATTGAAGGCATTCAGGAATCCACACTCCCCAAACAATCACTTTGGGATCAGGTATGGGGATACTTAATGCCAAGGAATTGGGTCCCTGAATTACTCAGATTACAAACTCAACTCTCCCTTCCTTTTGCTGTGTAGACAAAGCCCTAGTGACCAACTTCAGATTTGGCTACTTTAGTTAAAAGGCTTTGGGGTTATTGTCTAACAAGCAAGTTGCTAAATCTGTTGTTCCTGATAAGTGTTTGTAAAAAAATGAAAATGACTATAAAATAGGAAAAGAAGACAATAATAAAATAAAGTGAACTTGGCAATAGGTTAAGATTGTGTTTCTAACTACCACAGAGAGTGCTCAGAAGTGCCCTTTTATCCTAATGAATGAAAATGAAAGCTGTTCCCCTGTTCCTCTGTTTGTCTTGGCTTAGTGTATTTTATTCTAGTACTTATTTGGGGAACCTTTTACCTAAAATGTTCTCAATTTGTTTACAGGCCTCTTTCATCTTCCCTATTTCCACACTGAGTCTTTAAGAGGGAAAGACAGAGAACACAGCAACTGGGGAAAGAAAGAGGAAGGAATTTAATCACAATCCTGAATCTTACCTGGATTTTTCAGACAGGGAAAAAGAAGAGGAATGAAAGATGGCAGGGGGGTGGAAAAAAGCCCCAGCCGTGTACACAGGGGTGTCCAGTCAACCAAACCCCTGTTAGAGGCAAGCTAATGTGCCCCTTTCCCCTTCAAAATGGTTTTTAAAATTCAACCCTCAACTTTCAAAAATCTGTCTCTAATTTCAAACTCAAATAAGCGCACAGCATGGTGGCTTTTGTTTTGTTTTCTTCTCCCCAACTCCTCCCTGCGATTGCATAACAAAAGTGTCTAAATTCACACCATCTGGCCGATAAAGACACTGGCCCCACTGCCCGGCTGGCCCATCTGATTAGGGCCCTGTCTAGCCTGCGCCTTGTGGCGAAAAGTCACAGCTGTGGGGTTTGCTCGCGCTCAATACAACTCTGTTATTAGCCAGCTGTAGGCCTTGAGACGACTTCTGTTCAAATTATAATATCTTTTAACCCTCTGAGCATTGAGGGCGCAGAGGTGGCTGGCAGCGACATAACAACTAGATTTCTCCTTGCAAATAATTGGCAAAATGAACTAAAGCAGGGGAAAGAGGAGCAGAGACAATTGGGAAATGGAGAGAAAACTATTTATTTTTATTTGTTTTGTCCCCTTTCTAGGTTTGCCCCATCCAAGCGAAACACCAAATGATGAGCCTTTTACTAAAGATTATAGAACAACAACAAAATAAAAAAATAAAAAAAAACATTGGGGGAAGTGCCCAGGTATGCCCAAGAACACCATGCAAATGAGATTGAGTATAGCCAATAATTGCTGAGGAACTGGGCATCTGACTCATCTTTCAAATGTTGACTGCCATAACTGCCCCACAAAATATGGAAGAAGGAGCTTTTTGCCCTACGGGAGAATAAACCATCTCTAACTAACAGATTGAATGAAAACTTTCCCTTTTAGATGCATCCAGTATTTGCCGCACACCCTATCTCATCTCCCACAACCAACACACATACTACAAATATAGTACTCATTCAGTGGTCATTGATTTACCCATAATTAATATTTGCTTTAAAATTCTAGTTTGGGAAGAAAATAACAGAGCATCTTCCCAGGTTTCCAATGCAGAGAAGTTACAGTACATTAAATTTTTATATTGTGTTACTAATGCAGACTAAACTACAGGCTTTAAAAATTGATGCTGCTACTTAAACAGCATAAAGTGAGGAGGATTTCATTGGGCTGAAAAATAAAAATGTCAGCCGTAACTACAGCTGGATGGGGGCATGCAAGCATTGTTTAAAATGATAGGCATGATTCGTCAATGGGCCAGTTTTTTATTTTGTTTTGTTTTTAGAACATAATTCTCCAAACTAAGACATTTAAACGAGTAGAGAGAAAGAAAAAGCTGCCCTTGAATTAACCAACCAAATCAAAGGGCTATATTTAATCTAGGTATGACACAGAAGTACATCTTGGAAATGTATTTCTTTCTGAAGTAATCTATCAAGGGGCATTCCTGGGTGTCCCTGGGATAAGGGAGTAGCTATCTGCTTACTCCACTCCCAATGCTTCACCCCAGCTACTCAGGTAAAAGAAACCTCAGTTTCTCTCAGTTGGGGCCACTCTCAAGGTTGAACTTTACATTTGGCAAGTTTGTTTTTCTAATACTTGGTCAAAACCAAAACAAACACGTCTGATTGTTATGGTTTCTTTCTGATTAGGTTGGGGAGGCCGGTAGGGGCTGCCTGCTGGGAACTGCCCATAAAACAATCTGTATCAAAAGAGACAGCCTGCAATTACCCCAAACTAGCAAGTCTAGAGTTTGAAGACATTCACTGAAGCAATAGCAGAATAAGGAAGAGTTGAAGGGTTCCCTCTTATCAGAGATTTTGGAAGAAGAAAAAGGTGTGTGCAGTAGACACTTAAGTTTTTATAATAAAGTAGCCACGTTCTTCAGTGAGTTTCTTTTTTTACATCCTTTCTCATTTGCTGAGGGATCTGCAACACCCAGGCCTATTCCTAGCGCATATTAGGCATTTAACAAACATTTCTTGAAAGAGTGAATACGTGTGTGGATGAATTCCTTCTATTTTTTAAAAAAATCAAAAGAAATTCAAGAGAAAGAGGCTGATCTGCAGGCTGAAAATGGGATAGATTGTGTCTCTGAAAGGAAGATGGGAGAAGGTATAGAGAGTAGCATGCACCCTTGACAACTTGCCCATCGGGACCCAGCTGCTGCTACGGGCACCATATTTCCCGGATGGGATCCTCTCCCTGGCCCTTCCACCCACCGCACTGGTCTTTTTACCTGGTAGTTCTGCCTGACCTAAGAAACTCCACTGACACGAGAAATCATAGGACAGGTAACAGCCCGGGAGGAAGGAATGACAGACGAGGCGGGGCGAGGGGTAGGAAGCTTCTCGGAAATGTGCGGCTGGACCCGCTGGTGAGCCCTCACTCGGGTTACCAGTCGTTTCAATACTTGGACTCGAAGTGAATCGGTAACTCCACAAGTGGCCGCGCCTAGAAATCTACTCGGAACTGGCCGACCCCGCGGGAACCCAGCCGCCGCGGATCTCCAGCCAAGATAGTTTCGGGGAAAGTTCCCGATTCCAAACGCAGCCTGGTGCTGCCGGACCCCGCGCCCTGCAGCGGACAGAAGGGCAAAGTGGCGGCATTCCACTCGGTGGAGGAAACCCCTGCGACACCAGAGGGGGTGGAATCCTGAGTCGGTCTGGGTTACCTTTCCCCATCCTAACGGAAACGCCTTAAGTAACTTGCTTTAAAGGAAAGGGAGACTTAAGTAACTTGCCTTAAAGTAACTTGCTTTAAAGGGAGTTCTAGGGACTTCAGCCCCCGGGGCCAGTCCCTCGCTGCGCACCTGAAAATAAGCCCCAGGAGCGCACGCGAGCTGGACCCGCACCGCTCAGCTGCCCGGCGCAGCTCACCTGCCCGGCGCCCCTCACCTGCCCGGCTTTCCAGCAAAGCCGAGGGAAAGGCAGCTCTTACCTGCACATCACCTCGTGCGTTAGAAGAACTCGGCACATTTCCGGATTCTTATTCTGTCCCTCATAAGCTATGGGCTGCGAAAGAAGTGGGAGGCAGGAAGGGAAGATAAGGAAAGGGGTGGAGGGGCAAAGCACGAACTCATTTTTTTTCCCCTCTCATTTTCTGCTACCTCTTTATGAGTTTCAGGGTGCAGCCCGGGACCTGAGCGGCTGGCGGTTAATTGAAGCGCAGTAACTCGTTCGTCCCGGGGAGGAAATATTTCTTAGCAAAAGGGGATGTTTGCAAGGGCTGAGTTTCCCAATACTTGTTTTCTCTGTTCATTTCTTCGTTCGCCTCCCGCCTCCCGCAGCGTCTCCCCAATTGGGTAGAAAAAGGACATTTGAAGGGGAAAACTTTTTTTTCCGAGGCAGACAAGGTGTGAGTTGGGGGGAAGGGGGGGTGTAAAGTCTGCCCCTGTAGATCGCGGAAGGCGG
>PVIY010021900.1:0-41733 GCA_004026745.1 Myrmecophaga tridactyla
TTTTTTTTTTTTTCTTTTTCCGTCAGTCCTGCCCCCTTGGCACAGGGGCAAAAATGAGTGACTTCTGCTTTGACCAGGTTCACCTGAGCTGGGGGCCTATTTTTAGTAGTCAGAATTTGTTAATTAATTCCACAATTGGCATTTGGTTGAGCTCAGCCCCTGCTGCTGGCAAGGTCTCTTTCCTTTCCCCTCTGGGAAGCAACCTGTGGGGGAGGGGTGCTGGCCGCCGCAGCTTGGGGATCTCACAGTTCTGGGGGGACTCACAGCTGGCCCATTTGGTCCAGACTGGGGTACGCTGTGTGTCTGGTCACTGACGTGGCCCCAGGAGCTGTTCTGTACTGTTTCTGGTTATTTAGTAGTTGTTCTGGAGGACGAACTAAAACGCACACATTGCTAAGCCGCCATCTTGACCCGGAAGTCTAGTTTGCATATTTTTTATGTGATTTTTCGGCTGGTTGAATATTCTTTTCTGGAATATTTGTCCATATATTTCACCTATTTTTCTGTTCTTGCTCATCTTATTTTTATTGGTTTGTAGCTGCTCTTCATGTGTTCTGAATACTAAACCGTTGCCAGTATATATGCTGCAAATATCATCTGTCAGTTTATTTTATGTCTTTCCAATATTTTGTGTCTTTTGATATACCCAAGTTCTTAATTGTAATGTAGCTCAGAATTTCAATCTTTTCCTTTATGGTTTACTTGCTTTTGTGTTATGTTTAAGAAAGTAACCTATAACCTGGGGTCATAAAGTTATTCTCCATATTTTATTCTAAAGTTTTGAAAGTTTTTCCTTTCACATTTAAGTCCTTCATTCCTATAGGATTGATTGACCTATAAAGTATGGATAAATGTTTGACAACTATTTGTCCTAAGATAATTAATCAAACTTTTTTTCCTTCATTGATGTCTCATATCAGTTCCTATGTATGTATAAATATCTTCCATTTGACTGTTTGTATATCTCTTATGTCAATACCACATTATATTATTATGCCTTTGTAATTAATGTTGATAGCTAAGTAGTGTTAGTCCCCTAATTTGTACATATACAGCACACATAAGTATACATTTCAATGAATTATTACAAACTTGGCTATTCTTTAGCATTTGTTGCAGTTTTGCCATGATCTTTGGGTTGCATCTGCCTCCATTCACATGGGAATCTCTCTCACCTTGTTGTCTTTTCTGGTTTCCAGCTTCTGGCTCCTCTGGCTGTGTCCAAACTTTCTCTCGTAAAAAAGCCTCTAGTCACAAGGATTAGGGCCGACTCTCATTCAGTTTGTTCACACCTAAAAAGGATCTTAGAAGATCCTATTTACAAATGAGTACACACCTTACCTAATACTACATCATCAAAGGGTCCTACTTACATATAAATTCATACCTACAAGAACTCAGATCAAGATTAAGAATATGTCTTTGTTGGGGTATATAACTGCCACTATATGGTTTGTCTCTCTATTTAGAATGTTCTTCTTTAGTGTCTTGCAATAACATTTTATAATGCTATCCATAAAATCTTTCACAGCTTTTGTTAGAAGTTTTCCTGGGTACCTAATATATTTTGTTGTCATTTTAAATGCAATTTTATTGTCTTTTTTTACCTGTTGCTGATGTGTAAAAAGGCAATTAACTTTTGTATTTTGGTATAAGAGCCAAAAACATGCTAAACTCTCCTATTAATTCTAGTAAATTAATGGTAGTCTTGACTACTTTTCATAATGCATTTTACCTTAAAGTCTCTTTTGTGTATTATTGATATAAATACACCAGCTTTCTCTGGTTTATATTTGCCATTAAATCTTTTTCCATCTTTTATTTTAAAACTTTTTTTTTCTTTTAAGGAACATAGCTGGATTTTTAAAAATTTCCATGTGATAATCTTTGTCTTTCACTCAGAAAGTATAGCCTATGTATTTTGATTGCCTTTTACCAATATGATTGGTATAGGTTTTTGATTTTGTGCTTCTTCTGTGCCCCACTTTTTAGGTTTCTTCCTTTCTCCTTTCTTCTTTGGATTGGTTATGGGTTTTATTATTCATTACAGTTTCCCCCTCTATTGGAGGTTATAATCACCTCATCCTGAGTTGTATTCTTATTATTTGAAATATGTTGGTTCTATTTGTTTTTGTTCTAACCCCGCTGATAAGACAATATCATCAATTTTCAGTTAGTATATTTTAAAAATATCATCTATACATTTACTATTTTCTTTTCTTACTATTTTTTCTCACATCTCAAACTTTCCTTCTGGGATCAATTTCCTTCTTCCTGAAGTACATCTTTTAAAATTTCCTTCAGTGAGCATGTGTTGTTACTTATAAAATCTATTTCTGATTCTCTGAAAAATGCTATCCTGAAGGCTGTTTGGCTATCCTAAAGGATGTTTTCACCAGACATACAGTTCTAACTTGAAACTTAACCATGTGACACCACATTGAAAATATTATTCCACTCTCTTAAGGCTTACATTGTTTTTGTTGGTAAGTCAGCTGTCAGTCATTTTTTCATGTCTGCATTTTACTTGGTTCCTTTTCAAATATGCCTAGTCCTTTTTGACAGCTTTCTCATTCTTTTGTCGTTCTTTTTACACTCTGTATTGCTGTCTAATCATATATGTTTTAGTTTCCTTGGCTGCTCAAGCAAATACCGTGTAATGGATTGGCTTAATCATTGGGAATTTATTGGCCCACAGTTTTGAGGCTAGGAGAAGCCCAATTCAAGTCCTAATCCAGGCCTCATCAAGTCAGTACTTTCTGGAATTGCTGTCCAGCAATCTCTGGTCCTGAACTCCTCTGACACTTACCAGTGCACGTGGTGGCCTCTCCAGGCCCCTCCCTCTATCTGGGTTTTGTTGACTTTCCTTCTTGTTTACTGTGGTGCTCTCTCTCTCTGAATTTTATTCTATTATAAAGGACTCTAGTAACTCCTGATTGAGTTGGGCCATACCTTAACTGAAGTAACTTTATTCAAAGGTTGTAGTTAAAATGAGTTCATGCTCACAGATATGGATTAAGTTTAAAAACATGTTTTTCTGGGATACAGAACTCCAAACCACCACAGTACATAACAAATTGCAACAAAACTTACTGTCTTAAAGACATGTCATCAATTATGTTTCATGGTTTCTATTAAGACAGAACTTGGAAGGGGCTCAGCCAGACAATTCTCATTTGGTTTCTCTCATGCAACTGCAATCTTGACATCATGAGGTGGGTAATTGACTTTTAAGGTGGCTTACTCACAGCTCGCAAGTTGGAGCTTGCTGTAGGCTAGAGGCTTCATTTCCCTTTCATGTGGGCTCCCCCACAGTGTGTATTATGTGTCCTCACAACATGGAGACTGGCTTCTCCCAAACTTTGCAAATAAGAGGGTGAGCTAGCCAGGCAGAAGCTGTTATCGTTTTTATCACTTATCTTCACAAGTGACATAAGATCACTTCTGTCACATTCTATTCATTAGAAATGACTCACTGAAATGAGTCATATAACAGGAGGAGAATTAGACTCTACCTTTTGAAAAGAAGAGAGTGAAAGAACTGGGACATATTTTTAAACTACCACTTACTTTCTGGCTTCTGAACTACATTAAAATGGACCTATAATTCATTCTCAGAGGATATCTCTTACCACTATCTTTCATCCAGAACCAAAGCCAAGATGACTAGTTTCCTCACTGTCTTCTTCTACAGGACTGGCTTTTTACTACTTCACCCATCAAAGGCGTGACTTTTGCAGGCATCCTGGCTTTATGCTTCATTCTCCAGTTTGGTCTTGAGTGGCTCTAGTCTTTTTCTCCTTTTCTGTATTTGGCCCATTAAACCCAAAGCTCAAGGCCAATAATGATAGCCAGGTTCCCCAGAGCAGGTATTGGTTTCAGCTTACTTGCAATTTTAGTTTGCTAAATCTGCCAGAATGCAATACACCAGAGTTGGATCGGCTTTTAATAAGGGGATTTATTTAGTTACAAATGTATAGTTCTTCAGAGGAATGGTAGCTATCTTTCATCTGAGTTTTCTCTGTCAATGGGAAGGCACATGGCAATGTCTGCTGGCCTTCTCGGCTGGCTTCTGGGTTCCAATGACTTTCCCCAGGGCAAGTACTGTGAGATGAGGTATGTTGAGCTGCTTGGACTGGGCTGGACTGAGCTCCCTTCTGACCTCTCTTTTAAGCCTCCAGCTAATTAAATTAAAGGTCACTCATTGCAGAAGGCACTTCCCTTAGCCCACTGCAGATGTAATCAGCCGTAGATGAATTTCACATGCTGATGATTTAAGTCTAGCGCAGCAGAACAACAGGACATCATCACCTAGCCAAGTCGACACCTGAACCTAACTTTTGCACTTGCCTTTCTGGATTTCTTCTTTCTTATCTATTTTCTTTATTGACTTTGAGGATTTTCGTTATGTTCTTGCCTATGCATCTGTTTCTTCTACGCAAACACACACACACACATGCACATATACGTATTTTTTAATCCTTTATTTTTAGGTGTTTTGTACCAGGGTTTTGTTTTGTTTTTCAGGATTTATTATTTCCCATGGATGGTATCAGGGAGCTCTCAAAAAGTAGAAATTCTCAGGCACAGCCCAGACTTAGCAAATGATACTAGAATCTCCTGAAATGGGGGCCAGGTACATGTATTTAAAAAAAAAATCTCTCCTGAGGATCCTGATGCCTGCTACAGCTTAGAGGTAATTATTAGGATGAAGACATGGTCCAGAAGCAGTGGAAGTTCAGCAGAGAGCTAAATTTGGTCCATGAAGTTGGGAAAGACTTTATAGAGTAAGAAATTGTGGGGTTTTTACCCCCTTTTTAAGTATTCCTTTTCATCCTCTGACTGCTGCAGTCAGCTTTGTAGCATCCTAACTTCAGGATCACCCCATATATTTGAAAGCCCCTGTGGAATGTACACAGACAGCCATCTTCTCACTGTGTATAGCAAGACTGTGTGATGTCACATGACGTAAGATTTAAGATTGCCCACCTAGTTCCCACCCACATATCTGCCCATCACAGGGGGCTCTGAGCCCCCTATGGGCCACCTTACAGTACAGGAACACAGCTTCATTGCACTCTGGTGCTTCTGTGTGTATGGAGTGGACTGTCTGAGCTATTAGATACAGTGTAAAACCTGAGAAATCCATCTGTGCTGGATGGGCAAGGGGGATTCTGGACCAGAACTCTCAGAAGGTGGGATCCCATTTCCAGCATGACTCTGAGTTGTACCATATCCTGAGATGTTAAAGGAACTTTGCTTCACTTCAATAGCCTGAAAAGACGTCCAAGGTGGATCCCATCCCTAGATCCTATATTAAAAGGACGTACTAAAAAATGCACCAATGGGGTTAGAAAGACTACATTTGCATGAATCCCCACTCTACAGCTTATTAGCAGCAAGAACATAGGCAAAGGACTTCAGTTTTTCTTGGTGTCCTTTTCTGTTAAATGGAAGGTAATCATATCTATCTTCTAAGACTATTGGAAGAATTAAACGACTAATATTTTAAATGCCCTGTCCAGTACAGAATATATAGTGGGTACTTATTGTTATTTTTATTGATGCTGTTGTTGTTCTTTATATCATAAACAATAAATCGACAAGGATTATGTCCATGATCTTCCCTGTTGAGCAAATTTTATGCCAGTTCACTTCAACATTCAAAACCAGACTCCTGTATCCATCCATAGGTTAACTCCAATATACCTTTGTAGTGTTAGTCCCTGATAATAACAGTAACAAGCACATTTATTGAGCAACTCTTAAATGTTAGCCACTAAATAGGTACTTTACATACATCATCTCAAGTCCTTACAACAACCTGCAAGGTAGATTTTATTGGCACCATTTGACAGAGAGCAAGCTGTAGTTCAGAGAGTAAAGGACTCTGCAAAGTCACTCAGCTGACTAATGGGTACACTGGGACTTCAAACCAGAATTGTGCTGAGTTCCAGTATGCATGCAGCATCCCCTTCACCTTGTGCTTCTCTACTATGATTACTTTGCTCACGGTCTTTCTTCAGCCTGAAATGGCTTTTAACCTCCTACTTTGCCAGTTGAAATCTTACTCAGCCTTCAAGACCCAACACAAATGCCACCTCCCTTGTGAGGCCTTCCTCTGACTCCCCTAAGTGCAAACAATCACCTTCTTGTATTGTTCCTCTGGCATTTACTTATGCTTCATTTTTGGCATTGTTACGTTTGATAATGTCCTGTGGCTCATGCATATAAACACCTTCTGTATTTATTTGCCATGTATTTGGGGTCATTCCTCTGGCATTTACTTACGCTTTATTTTTTACATTATTTCGTTTGATAGTGTCTTGTGGTGCATGCATATAAATGCCTCATGTATATATTTGCAGTGTATTTGGGGTGGGCAGTTAGATATTAATTCATTTTTTTATTTAACAAGAAACATCTTACTTAATAGATGCTCATTAAACATTTGTTGAATTAAAGAACAAAATTTGTGTTCAGAAACTTATTAGTACTTACTTAGGTTTGTCTGCCCTTAAATCTGATTTTGCTATATAAGTGACTGCTAGTTGTTAACAGAGAACAAAGTTAGCCCTATTGCCTAGCTTTGTTAGTTACTACGAAAGTTCCCAAATTGCAAGTGTTCCAATAAAGGAGCTTTGTGTTCTATAAGTTGAGGAAGTTTATTTGACTTGATCCCAATCTAGGTCTTCTTCTGTGGGCCCCCTTCAATTTTAGTTTCTTCATTTACATCTGGCAGAATATTCCAAATGTACAAAAAAGGTGATTTGGACAGCATGTTGAGTTCTATCAGCTCAAGCATGAAGACCCTCTTTAAAATGATCCATCATGAGGAGCCTTACACCTAAGTTACTGGGTCACCATCAGTCAACGATTGCATAAGTGAAATGAAATTAGAATCTCTCGGGGTCTAAAAGGTTGCATTTATAGCAGGTTCTGCCATTTCTGTGATGTCTTTCATGGCACTTTCAGTAGAAAGTTAATTGAAATGGAAAAGATCAAGCGCGAAGGTACTCCCAACGCAAAAAGGACTTTATAAGATGTTTAGTATTATTCCATACTTTGATCAGGAAAATATTTAGAGGTCCAAAGCAAACCAAAAACTTTATGTTTCAAAACTATTTAAGATGGTGATATGTCCAAAATCTGCCTGTCTTTAAGAAGGATCAAAAATACCAAAAGTGAGGAATCTTGATTTAAGAAGTAAGATAGGTAAGAATTCTTAGTTCATGTAGGAGATTTTTGGTGCATATGGATTGGTGATTGTGTCTAGGTCTTAAACAGCTAAGACATAAGTGACAGCTATAGACTCCTAGACTGTCAGAACTCAAAGGGGCCTCTGGGATTATTGTGTGAAAACACCTTATTTCACAAAAGCAGAAATTCAAGTCTAAAAACAATTGAGTCTAGCCAAGAATTTGGGTCTCTTGTTGCTTGTTTTTAAAGCTGTCTTTAGTAATTGCTCATCTCTCACGAAGCTGGCCACAGTATAGGGTGAAAATGTGTGAACAAGTCATTACCATATGGTAGGATAATTGCTATAAATGGAGGTACTTAAGAACCCCAGCCTTTTCTTTGAGTTAGAGTCTACTGATTAGAGTTATATGCCATCTTTCTTGTGTAGTCTACCCATATTGCAATTTCCAACTTTAGTTATTTAGGAAGAGTTACTATTTAAAGACATTCTTCTTACACAGGAGCACAGATGCCACGTAGGTTCTTACTATCTTTCCATTTTGCATACTCCAATAGCAATTTTTCAGCTCACCATTATCAAAACTTTCTAAAGAATTCAGTTTAGTTTTCAGGGAAAGAACTCTTTTCACACTCACATTAAATTGACTTAATATTTACTTAGAGTATTTAATTGTAGCAACAAGAGCTGGCATAAACAGGTATGGAACAACCGCAACTCATTCTCGGTGGGTACACAGCCCAGCTGGTGGGAAAAGGAATATGTAAATGTACCAGAGAACAGCCTGCTCCTAGTGAGCTTTGCTGCATGCTTTGTGCTTCAGTCAACATGAAAATATCCCTCAAAGGAAAGGAAGGATTAACAGCAGACATGCAATTCATTGCAATTCATTGCAATTCATTCCCTCCCTTTAGAGAGCCAATAAGAAAGGTGATCTGGTCAAGTGTTATAAACATGTTAATGGCAGACCTTCTATCAAATGCACTTAAGAATACTCTTGTTTGTGGATTGCTTTTAGCAGAAGGTACCTGGTCTGTCTAGGATTGCTATGATAAATGAATCTAGAATCAATGTTTATGGCACATGGTTCTCTGGAAAATGGCTTGTAAACCATGTAAACGTCAGAGCATATATGGAGATGTTTCATGACTAACATAGCTCCCTTTAGTGTAAGGAAGACATCATTCATAGCTTAGAGACCTGGTATATTGATGCAGGGATTCTCTCTGCATCTACTGAGGATTCTTTTTGCCTCTGTTGAGCCTAATGATTACATGTATCCTTGAAATTCTACAAGTAGAACTTGACACTGGATATGATCTTCAGTCCTTGGGAGTCTGACTTAACAGTCTCATTCGTTATGTTTTCTCAGTTACTTGATCCAGTGCATTGATTAAATGTAGTTCAATTAAGAGAGTTTCTGCTGTATGTCCAAAGTGTAGTGGGAGAAAAGATAAAATGAGTGGTTTTTATTCTGTTTCTCAGAAGGAACTCCTAATGGATCTAGTTTCTGAGAAATGGATCTAGTTTCAGTGCGAGAACCCAGGATTTTAGTGGATGCCGCAGGAAGTGAAATGGTAATAGCACCTGTTGGTCAGAGCCAAAGCTACTCCCCAGTGACTTTAGTCGGAACCAAGAGTAAAATCTAGGAGCCAGGAGAGAGCCAGACACAGCATAAGGATAAACTGACCTTACCCTGCTGGGCAGTGTGTTCCCAATTAAGGTTAGCATTTAGGACCTGACTCTTTAGTGCTATGGGTGAGCCATTTACAATCCCCAGTCATAATTGGCTTTCTATACATTGGTTGTAGCTTCATAAATTCTCAACACGCATGGTGGGATAATTTTGATTGTTCTCTGTGAGACTTGACTACCTGCCTCAGGGTGTACTATAAAGACAACATCTCAAGATTCTAGTCGTAAGGAAGAGTTCCAAATCTTTAAAGGGTGGCAATGATGTTATCTTGTCCCTGGCCCACTGCTAGAGACCTGGTAAATGGGAAACAATTTTCAAAAGCCCATGTAAAACAAATCTCAAAGACCATGCAAGAAGTATAAACAAAGCAGAACCTAACACAACATTTGTTTGTATATACACTCTATTTTATTTATTGCTCACAGCCTACTTTAGCCTACAAAGGATTTTAGTCAGCTTAATTTAGGTATAAAGATCCTTGTGTCCTACACTATTTTTAAAGTTACGCTCTGAGTTTTCTGATAGCCAAAGTAACTATCTACCTGGTCAATTAGAGGATTTTTGCTCCAAAAGAAAATATGTCAGTTCTTCAGTGGAATCGAATCTGTCCTATCGTTAAGTTTTGAAAAGAATTACTATCCCTGGACTTCCTATGAGGACATTGGCCAGGTACTGCAGCAACATCCCTTGAAAAGAGTTCTAAAAAGCTTTTCTATTCCTTGTCTTTTGGGGAAAACTGAAGACCAGTTACAGGATTTGTCCCCAGACCCAAGCTGGATGGCTCAAGCACACAGGAGTCTGTGATTCCCCCAAGGTCTTCAATCAATCCTCCATCAATATGACTTCTCCATACTGAGCCTTCAGTAAGACTTAACTAGCAGACTGGTAGGTTTAATTTTTTGCAGCAAAAGAGATTTGCCTTTTGAAAGCTATATAGTATAAATTAATTGAAAGAATAATAATTTTGACTAAGAAGAGAGGATGAGAAGGCCACAATCATCCTTAAGGGTTCCACTTAAATTTGTAAACTTCTATACTGAGGAAATATGTCATTTTTATGCAGATCACTTTCTCTACCAACAGGATACTTCTTCCCTTCCTTTGATGGCTCTGAAACGTTATTCCGGCACATCCACCCCTTGACCAGACACCTATTCAGTCTGAAGTGGTATTGAGCCCTAAATAAGGAGCAAATGTCATCCCAGGCCAACTTCCACCCATCATTCGCTGCTAAACAGTGACCTTTTCCACATCCCGCCGGCAACAACAGCTTTTTTATGCAACCAGCTCACCTTCAACATGCATTCTGAGTCTGCCTAGAAGACTAGGTGCCATGGCCTTTCCATTCATCATTCACTCTTTCTTGTTTCACTGACATTCTTCTGAGCAAGAGAACATTTCCTTTCACCTCAAATGTTACTTTTGTTGTTCCTTCCCAACCACTCCATCTTGTATGATAGACCTCTGTATTAGTTAGAATTCTCTAGAGAAACAGAATCAACAAGGAACAATCCGCAAATATAAAATTTATAAAAGTGTCTCATGTAATCATGGGAGTGCAGAGTCCTAAATCCGCAGTGCAGACTGTGAAGCTGACGATTCTGATGGAGGGTCTGGACGAACTCCACAGGAGAGGCTCACCAGCCAAAGCCCGAAGAGAGCCTGTCTCTTCTGAATCCTCCTTAAAAGGCTTCCAGTGATTAGATTAAGCATCACCCATTGCAGATGACATTCCCCTTGGCTGATTACAAATGGAATCAGCTGTGGATGCAGCTGAAATGATCATGATTTAATTCTGTGAAATGTCCTCATTGCAACAGACAGGCCAGCACTTGCCCAACCAAAGAGGTACCACCACTTGGCCAAGTTGACACATGGACCTGACCATGACAGTCCACCCCTTGTCAACTTGGCAGCTATTCATATCACCGTTTTAAACCATACCTAATTTCTAAATAGAAAACAATAAAACCTACATTTTTTTTTCACCTAACAATTTTCTACTGTCCTGCATATAACTGGAAATACGTTCAATCTCTCCAGAATAGGGTGCAAATCTTTGTGTAATATTCATTTTTAAACTTGATATCTTACAACTTAAATAGTATAACATGAATGAAATAGCATTACAGTCCTCGTTTCTGTAACTGATCACGTGGTCGAAGTTAATATTTATCACTACCTTCTTCCACTACTCATTCCACGTTCCCTTTACCCTCAGCAAGCACGTTAGCTGGCGGTGGTTCTTTGCCTGGTGGGGTGACCCAAACCTTCATCCCTGAAGTTTCGGAGCCATTGGTAGTCCTACCTGGATTGGGTTGTTGCAGTTTTCCATTGCTTTTAATCACAGGGCATGGTAGTGCTAAAAGACGTCCAAGGGGATCTCTTATATTCCAAGAAAACTCTTCCTTACCATCATTGTGTAGTTACAGTCCTATTTCCCCTTGATAGTCAGGGTCAATCACCCCAGCCAATAATGTAATCCCCTTCTTGGCTTGTTGATCCAGGGGCATAAGTAGCCCAAAGTGACCTAGTGGTAGCCTTAGATTCCAGTTCAATGGCATCATTCTTGTTTCTCCTGGTGGAAGCACTCCCCCTTTTGGAACTAAAACCTGTAGACCAGCAGAGCTCAGGGTCTCAGGGACAGGAAGCAGAAATTTTCCTAGTGGATCACTAGGGGTAATAGTGAGTGGTACCACTCCCATTTCCACCCCTTGGTTCCTGGACCCATGGATCCTGGCTATGGGAGAAACATCACCATACAGCGGATACTGATGCAGAGCATATACAGCTTCCTAGAGAACATTACCCCAGCCCTTCAAGGTATTGCCACCTAGTTGGCACCGTAATTGAGTTTTCAAAAGTCCATTCCACCATTCTATCAATCCAGCTGCTTCTGGATGGTGGGGAATATGGTAAGACCAGAGAATTCCATGAGCATATGCCCATTCCCATACTTCATTTGCTGTGAAGTGTGTTCTTGATCAGAAGCAATGCTATGTGGAATACCATGACAATGGATAAGGCATTCTGTAAGCCCATGGATGGTAGTTTTGGCAGAAGCATTGCATGCAGGGAAAGCAAACCCATATCCAGAGTATGTGTCTAGTCCAATTAGAACAAATCATTGCCCCTTCCATTAAGAGAGTGGTCCAATGTAATCAACCTGCCACCATGTAGCTGGCTGGTCACCTCAGGGAATGGTGCCATATTGGGGGCTGAGTGTAGGTCTCTGCTGCTGGCAGATTGGACACTCAGCAGTGGCTGTAGCCAAGTCAGCCTTGGTGAGTGGAAGTCCATGTTGCTGAGCCCATGCATAACCTCCATGCCTACCACCATAACCACTTTGTTCATGAGCCCATTGGGCAATGACAGGAGTTGCTGGGGAAAGAGGCTAAATGGTATCCACAGAACGGGTCATCTTATCCACTTGATTATTAAAATCTTTCTCTGCTGAAGTCACCCTCTGATGCACATTCACATGGTAAACAAATATGTTCATGTTTTTAGCCCACTCAGAAAGGTCTATCTGCATACTTCTTCCCCAGACCTCTCTGTCATCAATTTTCCAATTATGGTCTTTCCGAGTCCCTGACCATCCAGCCAAACCATTGTCAATAACCCATGAGTCAGTATACAAACGCACTTCTGGCCAGTACTCCTTCCAAGCAAAATGAACAACCAGGCACACTGCTTGAAGTTCTGCCCACTGGGAGGATTACCCCTCACCACTGTCCTTCAAGGACACCCCAGAGGGGTTGTAGTGCTGTAGATGTCCACTTTCGGGTGGTACCTGCATATCATGCTGAACCATCTGTAAACCAGGCCCGAGCTTTCTCTTCCTCAGTCCATTCACTGTAAGGAAGTCCCCAAGAGGCCATAGCTCTGGTCTGGGAAAGAGAAGGTAATGTGGCAGGAGTGGAGACCATGGGCATTTGGGCCACTTCCTCATGTAACGTACTTGTGCCTCAAGGACCTGCTCTGACCCTATTTTGTATATACCATTTCCATTCTACAATAGAGCCGTGCTGCACATGCCCAACTTAATGGCTTGGTGGGTCAGATAATACCCAGCTCATGATAGGCAACTCAGGTCTCATGGTAACTTGGTGGCCCATGGTTAAGTGTTCAGTCTGTACTAAGGCCCAGTGGCAGGCCAAAAGCTGTTTCTCAAAAGGATAGTAGTTATCTGCAGCAGATAGTAAGGCTTTGCTCCAAAATCCTAAGGGTCTGTGTTGTGATTCTCCTATAGGGGCCTGCCAAAGGCTCCAGACAACATCTCCATTTGCCACTGACACTTCCAGCACCATTGGATCTGCTGAATCATATGGCCCAAGTGACAGAGCAGCTTGTACAGCAGCCTGGACCTGTCGCAGAGCCTCCTCTTGTTCAGTTCCCCACTCAAAATTAGCAGCTTTTCTGGTCACTTGATAAATGGGCCGGAGTAACACACCCAAATGAGGAATATGTTGTCGCCAAAATCCAAAGAGACCAGCAAGGCATTGTGCCTCTTTTTTGGTCATAGGAGGGGCCAAATGCAGTACCTTATCCTTCACTTTAGAAAGGATATCTCGACATGCACACACCGCTGGACACCTAGAAATTTCGCTGAGGTGGAAGACCCCTGTATTTTTGTTGGATTTATCTCCCATCCTCTGACACATAAATGCCTTAGCAGTAAGTCTAGAGTAGTTGCTACTTCTTGCTCATTAGGTCCAATCAACATGATATCATCAATATAATGGACCAGTGTGATGTCTTGTGGGAGGGGGAAACGATCAAGATCGGTGCAGACAAAGTTATGACGTAGGGCTGAAGAGTTGATATACCCCTGAAGTAGGACAGTGAAAGTATATTGCTGACCTTGCCAGCTGAAAGCAAACTGTTTCTGGTGGTCCTTACTAATAGCCTTTGAGAAAAAAGCATTTGCCAGATCAATAGCTGCATACCAGGATGTACTGATTTGCTCAAGCAATGATACCACATCTGGAACAGCAGCTGCAATTGGAGTTACCACCCGGTTGAGCTTACGATAATCCACTGTCATCCTCCAAGACCCATCTGTTTTCTGCACAGGCCAAATAGGAGAGTTGAATGGGGATGTGGTGGAAATCACCACCCCTGCATCCTTCAAGTCCTTAAGAGTGGCAGTAATCTCTGCAGTCCTTCCAGGAATCTGGTATTGCTTCTGATTTACTATTTTACTCGGTAGGGGCCATTCTAGTGGCTTCCACCTGGCCTTTCCCACCATAATAGCCCTCACTACATGAGTTAGAGAGCCAATGTGGGGATTCTACCAGTTGCTCAGTATGTCTATTCCAATTATACATTCTGGAACTGGGGAAATAACTACCAGAATGGGTCCGGGGGCCCAGTGGACCCACTGTGAGACAGACCTGAGCTAAAATTGCATTGATCACCCTGCCTCCATAAGCCCCCACTGTGACTGGTGGACCAGAGTGACATGTTGGGTCCCCTGGAATTAATGTCACTTCTGAACCAGCGTCTAATAATCCCCAAAATATCTGATCATTTTCTTTTCCTGAATGCAGTTACCCTGGTAAAAGTCCATCGGTCTCCTTGGGGAAGGCTTGGAGGAAGATTAACAGTATAAATTTGTGGTGGTGTAACAGGGTTCTCCCCCAAAGGGACCTGGCCTTCCCTTCATTCAAAGGGCTCTGGGTCTGTAAACTGTCTCAAGTCTGGAAATTGATTAAGGGGCCATGACCCTGTGTTTTTGTAATTCAGGTTAGACTTCTGTTCACTTGATCTAGAACTCTTTTGTTTATACAGCTCAAGCAAGAATTTAGTAGACTGCCCTTCTATTGCATTTCTAGGAACCCCATGATTTACTAGCGAATGCCACAAATCTCTGCAAGTCATATAATTTTGACTCCTGCTTTGAGTTTGCTGTCTATTATATAGCCACATCCACCCTGTCTTTGGCGATTAAGTTATGCCACCTGGCTTCTGCCAACTCAGGATCCAGTCGTCCCCACTGTGTTTAAGGATTCCAGCTCAGTGACAGCAGTTCCCACAGTAATATCTGACCTACAGAGAAATGCCACTACAGAACTCTTCAGAGATGATAGTGCTAGTCTCACAAATTTATTTCTCACTGTTCTGGTAAAAGGTGCATGGGGTGGACATTCCTAGGGTGTAAGAGCAGGCTTAGCATGATAAATCCACTCTAACATTCCAATCTCTCTAAGCCTCTGGATCCCCTCATCTGCATTATACCAGGACAGTTCTGGCATTTCAACCTCAGGTAATGTTGGCCACCTTTTGATCCATGTTTCAACCAACCACCCAAACAAGCTGTTAACACCTTTTCTAACTGCTCGAGCTATAACACTGAATGCAGAATCTCTGCTTAGTGGGCCCATATCAATAAATTCAGCCTGATCCAGCCTTATATTCCTCCCGCCATTATCCCCCACTCTTAAAATCCATTGCCACATATATTCCCCTGATTTCTGTCTATATAAATTGGAAAACTCACACAGTTCTTTTGGAGTATAACATACCTCCTCATGTGTGATACTTTGTACCTCACCTTTAGGGGCCTGTTGGGACTTTAGTCTAGTTATAGGTCTGGAAGAAATGAGGGGTAGTGGGGGTGGGTCATAAAGAGAAATAGAAATATCTTCTTAATCCATTTGCTTCAGGGCATTCATTTGCAGTTTCATCTGGTGAAACAGGATTAATCACTCTAGGGCTAATCCTTTCAGGAGGAGGTTGGGTTGCCAACTCCTCAAAGCAGGCTGGAGATGGGGTGGCTATGTCCTCAGGGCATACTATTACAGGGTTATCTAGAGAAGACTCAGCATGACCTAGGGTTTCAGCCTCACTCCCGACATCATTATCAATCCATATGTCACCATCCTGTTTTTCAGGGTCCCACTCCTTTCCAATCACTGCCCTCACTTTAATGGCAGACACCATGGAAGATTGAGATTTCAGTTTACGTTGTAAAGTTTCTACTCTAACAGTAAGATTCTGAGTTTAATTTTCAGAGATCTCAAGTCTACAGCTATAGCAAATAAGATTTTCCTTCAGGATACCTATAGAAACGTCTACATCTGTCAGACGGCACTTAAGCTTCTCGTTTGAAGTCTTAAGCCCATCCCTTTCACTCCTTAATGTAGCCAGTGTATCTAACAACAACCAGCCAACATCTCTATACCTCTTATTTCCACAAAACTCTGTAAAGGTGTCAAAAACTTTATCCCCAGAATCTGGCTTCATATAAGCAAAGCATTAGGAAAATCAAATGGTGATATTTTGACTATCTCTTTTGCCAACTCACTCCATGGATTGGGAGTGTCATTCTGATTATGGGAATCAGAGTCCTTAGGGCCTTTGAGTCCAGTCAGAGTAGAAAATCATTCATAAAAACCCATTGTTAAGATTCTGTTTCTTAAGAACCATGTCTGGTACCAAGTTGTATTAGTTAGGGTTCTCTAGAGAAACAGAATCAACAGGAAACACTCGCAAATATAAAATATTATAAAAGTATCTCCCATAACCGTGGGAATGCAGAGTCCAAAATCTGCAGGGCAGGCTGTGAAGCTGACGACGATTCCAATGGAGGGTCTGGACGAACTCCACAGGATAGACTTGCCGGCTGAAGCAGGAAGAGAGCCTATCTCTTCTGAATCCTCCTTAAAAGGCTTCCAGTGATTAGATTAAGCATCACTCATTGCAGATGACATTCCCTTTGGCTGATTACAAATGGAATCAGCTGTGGATGCAGCTGACGTGATCGTGATTTAATTCTATGAAATGTCCTCATTGCAACAGACAGGCCAGCACTTGCCCAACCAGACAAACAGGTACCACTTGGCCAAGTTGACACATGAACCTGACTGTGACAACCTCCTAAGCCTGCTCCTTCATTCTCTGTACTTTCATCTGCTTGACTTTTCTTGATATCTCTTATCACCACTTCGTATTGTATTTATTTCTTTTCATGATCTAGCTCCGCCACTAGAATGAAAATGCTGACAAGTCAAGGACTGTTGTTTGTTAAAACTCAGAGCCTGGAACAGTGGCTGGCACATAATTATCAGTCAGTAAATAACTTTGATGAATGAATGACTGAATAAGGGAATGAATGAACCACATTCAGATTGGAATGCTGTATCTGACTCCTGGTTAAGAATTGTTCGTGGTCAAGCATTCTTTGCTTAATTGTTGTTGTTCTGGCTTGCTAACTGCTGGAATGCGATATACCAAAAACAGAATGGCTTTTAAAAGGGGGAAGTTATTAAGTTGCAAGTTTACAGTTCTAAGCCAATGAAAATGTCTGAATTAAAGCAAGTCTATAAAAATATCCAATCTATGGCACCAACAAGACGTTACCTTCACTCAAGAAAGGCTGATGAAGTTCAGGGTTTTTCTCCCAACTGGAAAGGCACATGACACACATGGTAACATCTGCTAGCTTTCTCTCCCGGCTTCTTGTTTCATGAAACTCCCCCATGGACATTTTCCTTATCTCCAGTAGCCTCTGGCTGCATGGGCGCTCATGGTTCTCTTGGCTTTGTCATGGCTAGCTCCAAAATATTTCCTCTTTTAAAAGATTCCAGTAAGTTAATCCAGACCCACCTGGAATGGGTGGAGTCATATCTCCATGGTGATAATGTAGTCAAGTTCCCAAACTCTAGTACTGACTAGGAATTAAAAGAAGCGACTGTCTCCAATAAGATGGGTAAGGATTAAAACATGGCTTTTCCAGGGTGCATAATCTTTTCATACCAGCACAGTCATGGGTACACACATGTGCATGTGTTCCATCTCTTGCTTTCTCCCAACACTGCACACCCACACCTCTGTGACTTTGCCAGACAATATTGCTTTTCACCCTGAACTTGAAAGCCTCCATTTAGTCTCCCTCAGAAAGGATATCAAATAATTAAAAGACAAGGTCTTGTAATTGTTAACTGTTGGTGATTTAATACTGTGCCAGGAGAAGACCATTAGCTGGCGCTATAGGTATGTTGTCCTTGGCTGCCAAGGAAGAACTCTTCCAAGGAGAAAGGCATACAGTGAGTGCGGTGGGCTCATCAGAAATATCTTTGCTAACAGAACCTTTCCCTTTACCCAGTAGCATTTGTGCCGTGCTTACTGTCCAGCATTTGGAGATGTTGGATGAGGAAAGTCTTGTATCACGGAATAGACACAAGGGTCCTCCATATACTCCATTCTTGCTATTAACCTCAGCAGCCTTCATTTCCTAATTGATATTTAGTGGTGAATAGTATATTTTGTTTTAAAGAAACAAAGATTCTAGCCTCTACTCAGCTTTGTTATTGTGAGAATATTACTTTCTTCACTGCAGTTTTCATCATAATGTGATAAAATGATTGGACTGGTGATGACTCCTTTTTTTTCCCCCAGGTATACTATTTTTAGCTATAATAAGACCTTCAGTTTATATGGTGCACCAATGTCCTTTTTTATGACAGCAGTTTCTTAACACACCTTTATTATAAAGCATTTCAATCTCCCTATTTGGTTGTCTTCTTTCTTTCTCCCTGATAAAACTGCAACCCTCATGATGGCAAAGACCCTGCCTTACTCTTAGATTTGTCTGCCAAAGTCCAGCACAGTACCCCGTACTGATATTTTCAATGACCAGTGCTTTTACATTCATTTTCCTTCCTGTTGATTATGTTGATAAATATGTAGCAGAATGCCCCAAAAGACAGGTAAGTTTTACAAAATTCATAAATCACCCATGCATAACTTCTCAGCAATGGATCAATGTAGGCATGCCATCTCTAACACCTTTTAGATAGACAAAGCTTCTTTTAACCCCCTCTCTTCTTTTATCCTTTTATCTTCCTTGTCCTTTTATCTTCATCCCAGAAAAATAACACATAGGCTTTAGAGTCACCCGTGGATCCCAGCCCATCGTTTCCTACTATAGCTGTGTGAAACTGGGCTACTTATATTCCACGTCTAAGCCTCGTGTTACTCATCAATGGGAATAATCATATTAACCTTCAGGGTTGTTGAAAGGATTAAGTAAGGACAGGAAGGCAAAATTTCCATCCAGTTGACCAAGGAAGTACCTTAAATCTCCTTTTCAAGGCATCTTGGTTTTAAGAAACTATCTTTCTGTGGTGTCATCATCATCATGGGGACGTAAGAAATCCTCTCGGAAACAACTAATAAAATAACAAACACAATAGCTTGGAACTCTGGAGGACAATAGAGACTAGGGAAGACCTACACACACACCAAATTGAAGAAGGGAAAAAAAAAACACGACAAATGATAGGCTATCCACAACCCTGACCCACCATTCTGGAGCCCTCCCCCCTCACTCAACTCTCTGCAGTAAAGAGTCACACAGAAGCAGCCCAACCCGAGTCTGTCCTGCCACAGATGCAGACCATTGAGCCACTCACAACAGCAGGTTAGAACCCCACACATATCCAGGCACAGAGACCTAAGTCTACAAAGACCCAGGATGGAACCCAAATGCTTGACCAGCACAGACATAGTAAAAAGCCCCCAAGAAATGAGAGACCAGAGCAGAACTACTGGCAAGATGTGCACACACTCAGCCCAGTCTCAGATTTCTGGGTCACCTGAACAAAAGTAGACCTTTTTGGCTTGACGCAGTTTGGCTTTCCAGGGCGGGGTACCCTAAGGAAGTAAAAGAGGTAGAAAAGCCTCAAGGGAAACAAAGGGGGGGGGGGGACTGAACTGTTGTAAGTTAGGATGGCTCCCAGAACTGCAAAGTGTAATAAAAAAAAGTGGGGGATGCAGATGAAGGAGAGAAGTTATATAAATCATAGAATCTGGGGAGAAAATTCTGGACGGAAACAAACAGAACACATCAGGATTCCCAGAGAAGGAACAAAGGAAAAGAAAGCTTTCTCCTGGAGGTGAAACAATAATTACACATAAAACAGAAATCTTGAAAGTTGTGCCACTTTCTAGGCAAGAGTCAGGGCAGATGAAAGTCTGAACAGTTAAGCATGGGCCACTCTAAAGTTCCAGTATAAGTTGGAGAAAGCATCAAAGAAGAGCCTTAACACAAAGCTAATCAACAATAAAACTCTAGGCAAGAGGGGGAAACTGACCTTCAGAGTTAACACATCAAAATAATCAAATGCCTAGATGGCAAAAAATTAAAATCCAGACTAAGAAACAGGAAGATATGACTCAGTCAAGAGAACAAATTAAAGTTCAGAGAAGACACAAACTATGGAACAACTAATTTAAGAAGTTCAAACAAACACTCTAAATCAGTTCAAAGAGATGAAGGAAAATATGGATAGAAATAAAATAATGGTGAATATAAAATTAAAGAATACTAAGAAGACAATGTGTAACCATAAAGGAGAATTTGGAAGTTTAAAAAGAAATATAACCGAAATTATGGGGAAGAAAAGGATAATGATGGAGGTTAAATATACACTAGGGGCATACCCTAGCAGATTTTAACAGGCAGAAGAAAGAATTAGTGAATTAGAAAACAGGACAATCACAATCATACATTCAGAAGAACAGATAGAGAAAAGAATTATAAAAAATAGAGCAGTGTCTAAGAAACTTGAGTGACATGAAGCATACCAACATACGTATTACAGAAATCCCAGAAGGAGAAGTGTGATAGTTAGGTTCAGATGTCAACTTGGTCAGGTGAAGGTGCCTAGTTTTGTTGCTGTGGATATGAGCCAATGGCATGTGAAGCTCATCTGTTGCTGATTATATCTGCAGTCAACTAGGAGGTATGCCTGCTGCAATGAATGATGTTTGATTTAATTGGCTGAAAGCTTAAATGAGAGAGCTCAGCGTAGCACAGCCCAAGCAACTCAGCAGACCACAGCTCAGCATACCTCATCTCAGCACTCGCAGCTCAGCCCAGAACTTTGGAGATACAGAAAGGCATGAGCCTGGGGAAAGTTGTTGGAACCCAGAGGCCTGGAAAGAAGACTAGCAGAGATCACCCTGTGCCTTCCCATGTAAGAAAGAACCTCAGTTGAAAGTTAGCTGCCTTTCCTCTGAAGAACTACACATTTTTAATGAAATAAATCCCCATTTATTAAAAGCCAATCCATCTGTGGAGTGTTGCATTCCAGCAGCTAGCAAATTAGAACAAGAAGAGAAAGGGATAGAAAGAATATTTGAGGAAATAATGGCTGAAAAATTCCCAACTCTTATGAAAGGCATAAATAAACGCCCAAGAAGTACAGCATACTACAAACAGGATAAACTCTACTAGACCTACTTCAAGGTACATAATAATCAGGTTATCAAATGCCAGAGATAAGAAGGGAATTCTGAAAGCAGCAAGAGAAAAGCAATTTGTCACACATCAGGTACCTTCAATAAAATTAAGTTATCAGAAACCTGGAGGTGAAAAGGTGGTGGTATGATATGTTTAAGGTACTGAAAGAGAAAAACTGTCAGCCAAAAAGTCTTTATCTGGCAAAAACATCCTTCAAAAATATGAGAGTAATTAAAATACTTATAGCTAAAGTGAAACAGAGAATTCTTCAACAAAAGACCTGCAATATAAGAATTGATAAAGGGATTCTTGTAGACTGAAAGAAAAAGACAGGAGAGAGTGGCTTGGAGCAGTGTGAAGACGTGAAGATCTTCAGTAAAGGTAACTAAATGGGTAAATGCAAAAGCCCAATAGTATGAATCCTCAATATACAACTCTTCTCTTTAATTCCTATAAAAGTTGGAATAAAATTGAATAAGGAATAAAATAAAAACACACAAAATATAATGAGGTAATGTGGGATAAAAACATGAAGAAGAGAAACAGGCATATATATGGGAGCAGAGAGCATGTATACTATTAAAGTTACGTTGGTATCTTTACAACATAGTAGGTTATAGACATAGGTTGTGTAATACCAACCCCAGGGTAACCACGAAAATATTATGTTAAATATAGAGAGAAATGAAAATGAGAAAGGAATCACTTAGATCACAAAAGATTAATTATACAGAAAAGGATGTTGCAATAAAGGAAAAAAGAGACTAAAAATTACATATATGCATATAAGGGTGGTTCAGTGGTAGAATGCTCGCCTTCCATGTGGGAGACCGGGTTCGATTTCTGAACCATGTGCCACCCCCCCCCACACACAAAAATAATATGTATTTATATATATGACATAAAAACCAAAGGAGAAAATGGCTGAATTAAGTACTGCCTTTACATAACACTGAATGTTAATGGATAAACTCCCCAATTAAAAGACAGTGAATATCAGAATGGATTTAAAAACAAGCATGATCCAACTATATGTTGTTTATAAGGGACTCACCTTAGAAAAACAAAAACACAAAAGGTTGAAAGGGAAAGGACGGAAAAAGATAATAATCCAAATAATAAGCAAAAGAGAGTGGGTATATCTATACAAATATCAGACAAAATTGACTTTAAGTCAAAAACTTACAAGAGACAGAAAGACACCATATATTTTAAAAAGGGCCAATCTGCCAAGAAGAAATAAAAATCATAAATATTTATGCACTTAACTTCAATGCTCCAAAATACATGAGGCAAACACTGGGAAAACTGAAGCGAGAAATGAACCTTTCTAAAATAATAGCTGGAGACTTTTATATATAATTTTCATTAATAGATAGAGCATCTATACAGAAGATCAATAAGTAAAAAGAGAATTTGAATAATATAATGAATGAACTAGACCCTAACAGACGTATACAGAACATTGCACCAAAAAACAGCAGGATAGACATTCTTCTCAAGTGCACATGGATTGTTCTCCCGTATAGACCACATGTTGGGTCACAAAACAAGTCTCAATTTTAAAAGATTGAAATTATGCAAAGCAACTTCTCTGACTACAAAAGAATAAAGCTAGAAATCAATAACTGGCAGAAAACTAGAAAACCCACAAATATATAGAAGTTAAATAACACACTCTTGAACAATGGATAGTTCCAAAGGAAATCACAAGGGAAATAAGTAAATATCTTGAGATGAGTGAAAATGAGAACACAACAAATAAAAACCTATGGTATGCAATAAAGTCAATGCTAAAAGGAAAATTTATAGCCCTAAATGCCTATGTTATAAAAGAAGAAAGAGCTAAAATCAAAGACCTAATTGAATACCTCAAAGAACTAGGAGAAAGTAATCCCAAAGTAAGCAAGAGGAAAAAAATAAAAAAGATTATAGCAGAAATAAATGAAATAGAGAATAAGAAACAATAGAGAACATTAACAAAAACCAAAAGTTCATTCTTTGTAGAGATTAATAAAATGGACAGAACTCTTAAGTAACTAACCAATAAAAAAAGAGGATGCAGATAAATAAATTCAGAAATGGAAGGGGGTCATATGATATTACTGCTGACCCCACAGAAATAAAAAGGACCATAACAACTGTATCCAACAAATTAGACAACCTAGATGAAATGGACAAATTCCTGAAAACACAAACAATCTATTCTGACTCTAGAAGTAACAGATCTCAACAGACCACTTTACAAGCAAAGGACTTGAATCACTCATCAAAAACTTCCCAACAAAGAAAGTCCAGAGCCCGGCAGCTTCATGGGTGAATTCTATCACACGTTCATAGAAGAAGTGTTACCAATCCTGCTCAGATTCTTCAAAAAAAAAACTGAAGCGGAGGGAACACTACCTAACTCATTCTGTGAAGCCCAACATCATCCTAATACTGAAACTAGATACCAACATTACAAGAAAATTACAAACCTTTATCACTTATGAATACAGATACACGACTACTAAGCAAAATACTAGCAAATCAAATTCAACAGCACATTAAAGTATATACCATGATCAAGTGAGATTGGTCCCTAATATGCCAGGGTGGTTCGACATAGGAAAATCAATTAATGTAGTGTACCACATTAACAGAATGAAGGAGAAAAAATACACGATCATCTCAATTGATGCCGAAAAGGCATTAAACTAAATCCAGCATCATTTCTTGGTAAAAACACTTAGAAAAATAGCAATAGAAGGAAACTTCCTCAACATGCTAAAGGACATATATGTGAAAAACCCACTGCTAACATCATACTCAATGGCAAAAGACTAAAGGCTTCCCCTTTAAGATCTGGAACAAAACAAGAATGCCCACTGTCACCATTGTTATTCAACAGTGTTCTGAAAGTTCTAGCTAGAGCAGTTGGACAAGAAAAAGAAAGAAAAGGCATTCATATTGGAAAGGAAGAAGTAAAATTTTCACTCTTTGCAGATGACATAATCCTATATAGAGAAAATTCTGAAAAATCTACAACATGGCTACTTAAGTTATACAAATTTTCTATGTGGATTAATTGTAAAGTTTTGATTATGAATGGTGTTGATGACAGCACAATATCGTGCAGGTAATAACAGCACTGAATTATATATGTGACTAGTTAAAAGGGGAAATTGTAAGTTGTAGATATGTTACTGAAATAAATTTTTTTTTAAACAACAGCATAGAACTATAGAACACAAATAGTAAACTGTATTGTAAATGATGGACTATAGTTAATCATACAATTATAATTAATAGTACAGTCATAAAAAAGGATCTTTCATGAATTGTAACAAATATAACACATAAAGCAAGATTAGTAATAAGGTGGTATATGGGAATTCTGTATTTTATGTATGACTTTTCTGTAACCTACAGCATCACTAATAAAAATAATAATAATAATGAAAAAATATGAAGCTTCTAGGGCAGTTCCTAATAGGACTAAAGGAATGTTAATTGTTCCCTCCAGGGCTCAGTTCAAGACTCTCCCTTTCCTTCAGAACTTTCCCGGTCAACCATTGGTGATTGCTCTTTTGCCCCTGTACATATGGTACTTGTTATTAATTATCTCAGAATATCTGTGTTCACTTCTGTGAAATAGACAAAAACTAAAAGTCAGCCAACATCATGGGGCCTACTAAAGTGTTTCCTCCTTTCTTACCATAGTGTTCTAAAAAAGAACCGTTTCCCAATTCATGTTACTTGATGAGAGGAAGACATTAGGGAAAAAAGGAGCATCTGTAGTACATGGCCCAACTAAGTCACACTTTCCCTACTTCTATTTTCTAATCTTTCAAATGAGAAGTCTGAGGGTCCAAAGTATACTCGAGCCCTTGCAGGTTTGATACCCTGTGTTGGTTGGGATGCTGTCCTAGTAGCCCAGACTAAATGTGAGAGAGACAGACCTGGTGCATGAGCAGTTGCCATCAGGTGCAGGTGAAAGAGGGATGTGGTCTGGAGCTCTACTTTCCTTCAGGAGTGGGGCTGACTTGTTTAACAAATTGTTTCATGGGAAAAGTCTGGTAGTTGACTAAGGATGTGCATCGACGACATGTATACCAGGCATTTCATTCCAAAGTTGGTGAGAGCAATACTAAAACCTGGTTTTCAGTATTGTATTCAGGATGCTAATGAAGGAAGCTGATTATGAATCTCACCTAGATAGAGCATCTTGTGAATGAAAAGTGGTGGCATCTGTAATGAAGTGGCAGTATATATGGGCTTTGGAGTCAGACTGCCTAATTGCAAAGATTACATCCAAAAAGATCTAATGGTTGGCAGTCTGGAACCCCTTGCATTCGTGGCTAAATATAGAGACTGTGGAATTGGACTGCTCTAGGTCAAGCACAATCCAATACAGCATAGCAGTTAGGAACATGGGCTCTAGAGCCAGACTGCTTGGTACAAATCCTGGCTCTTTCTCTTGTGAGCCATATATCTTGGGGAAAATTACTTGTCCTATTTGTGCTTCCATTTCCTCATCTGTAAACTAGGGATGATGATACCTACCCCACAAGATTGCTGTGAGGATGAAGTTAATAAATATATATAAATCTCTTGAGCAGTGCTTGGCACATGGTATATAAAGCCAAGTTTCTATTATCCTTACCACTTATTACCACTGTATTTTTCATCCTTCATTCATCATTTAAAAATTGAGACCAAGTATAGCACATACAGGGTTGCTCATGCATTCATTCAATCATTTACTCAACTAATTTTATTAACAATCATGTCCCTGAAAATCTACTAGACACTGAGGATATTACAGTGAATAAAGACAAAGTCCTTGTTCTCAGAGTCCTTACTTTCTAATGAGAGACAGACAGTGATAAGAAACACAAACAAATAACAATATAATGAAATCACATAACAATATGCTAAAAATTTTGGTAGTGAGGAAGAAAAATTATGTGGGAATGGGAATATAAAGGATGGCAAAGGGAGATGGATACTACATTAGAAGTTGGTGTGGGGTTCAAGGAAGGACTCTTTGAGAAGATTATATTTCTATTATCCAAATGAAGGGATGTGTCAAGCTATGGTGTTTCTGGGGAAAGAGGATTCTAAGCAGAGGGAAGAGTGAGCATATAGGTATAGAGGCAAGAGTCTGCTTAGCGAGTTTGAGGAATGGCAAAGTGAGTCCACTGTGGCTGGACTAGAATGAGTAAAGGAGAGTAAGAGGAGGTAAAGTCAGAGGGGTTGGTGGAGGTGACATGCTGCAGGCTGGTATAACCTGGGGTAAAGTCTTTAGGTTTTATTTTAAGAGAAATGAGAAGCCATGGGAGGCTTTTTGAGTACAGGGATAACACGCTTAAATTTACCAATAAAGGAACCTCTAGCTTATTTGTGGAAAATAGACTGTAGGAAAGCAAGAGCTAAAGCTGGAAACCCATTAGGGAACAGTAGGGTCATCCAAATGAAGACACAATGGTGGCTTAAATCTGGGTAAAAATGATAGAGGTAGGGGAAACGGATAGATTCTTGATATATTTTGAAGGTAAAGCCATTAACATTTCTACAGAAATTAGATGTAGAAAATGAAAGAAAGGATTTGAAATGACTGCATTAGAAGAAGTATAACTGTCTTTACTTGCAAAGCACTTGATCTTGTAAGTAGGAAAATCTTAAGGTAGCTGCAAAAAGCTACTATAGCTAATTTAGCAAGGTCACAAGATACAAGTTCAATATTCAGATATCAATTGTATTTCTATATACTAGCAATGAATATTTCAAAAATGAAGTTTTAGAAACTGCATTTTTAAAAGCAGCATATAAATAAACTACTTAGAAAAAAATTTAAAGAAAGATATGTCAGAACTGTGCACTGAAAACTACAAAACATTACAATGGGGAATTAAAGAAGACTAATGAGTGAAGAGAAGTATGTTCATGGGTTAGAAGACTCAATGTGGTTTATAAGATTCTCTCCATATTTATATATAGATTTGTTGCAATCTCAGTCAAAATCCTAACAGTCTTTTTTGAAGTAATGCATAAGCCTATCCTAAAATTCATATAAAAATGTAAAGGACCTAGAATAATCAAAACAATTTTGAAAAAGAAAAATGAAGTTGAAGGACTTATATTACCCAATTTCAAGACTTATTATGAAATCTTCGTTACTAAAATAGTGTGGTATTGCCATAATGAGGGACATATTTATCAATGGAAGAATAAGAAGTCCAGAAATTGATCCTCTTATATAAATGTTTTTCAACAAAGGGGGCAATGCAATTCATTGCGGGGAAAAGAAGCTACAACTAACAATGTTAGAATAGGAAACAAACTTTACATACACAGAAATTAGCTCAATGGAGAATAAGAACCAACACAATAGAATTTTTAGAAGGAAAAGTAGGAAAAAAACCGTCTGACATAGAATTAGGCAAAGGTTTCAAAGAACAGAAAAAAATGCAAACTATAAAAAAGAATTGATAAAATGGGCTAAATAAAAGCTCAAAGCCTTTCTCTTCGAAAACAAAAGGCAAGCTGCAGACTAGAAAAATATATTTGCCAAATAAATATCTCACAAATGGCTTGTAACTGGAATTTATAAAGAACTTGCAACTCAATAATAAGATAAACTACCCAATTAAACAAAAATAGCGAAAAAAAATTGAACAGACACTTGAGCCAAACATACATATGAATGGCCAATAAGCATATGAAAAGATGCTTGCCATTTCTAGTAAGTCATCAGGGAAATGGAAATTACAAACCAAATGAGATATCACTAACCACCCACCAGAGTTGCTAAAATTAAAAAGTTGAGAGCACAGTGTTGATGAGGATGGGGAGTAACTGAAACTCTCATACAAAATGGTACAGCCAATCTGGAAAACATGTCATAGCTCATAAAATGAAGTGTATACTTATTGTACAACTCAGCAATTCCTTATGTAGGTATTTACCCAAAATAAATGAAAATATATGTCCACTCAGAGTCTTAAACACAAATGTTCATAATGGCATTACTCATAAGAGCCAAAAGCTGAAATCATCCCAAATGTCATTCAACTGGTGAATGCATAAACAAATCATGGTGTGCCTATACTTTCGGAATACTACTCAGCAATAAAAAGAAATGAAATATTAATACAGATAGCACTTTGGTTAAATTTCAGAAACATTATGCTAAATACAAGTAGTCAGACACATACAAACACTACATGCGCTATGATTATGATTCCATTTATGTGCAATTATAGAAAAGTCTAACTGCAGTGACAGAAGGAAAATCACTCTCTTTCCAGGAAGGGGATTGACTATAAAAGGGTACAAAAAAACTTTAGGGTGTGGGAACACAGTTCTCTATCTTGATTGTGATGGTAGTGGTTACATATGGTTACCAAAATTTGTCAGAGTACACTTAAAATAGGTGAATTTATTGAATTTTATTGTACTTCGGCAAAGCTGGGGGTAAATAAAGAATAACTGCACAGCTGTTGGTCTAGGTAACTGGAAAGGTGAAGAGATGGAGTTGCTATTTACTGACACAGGGATGCTGGATGAAGAGTGGATACAGAGAGAAAAAAGTCGAGAGTTTGATTGGAATATGTTAAGTTTCAGACGCCTGTTAAATGTCCAGAATAGAAGTGCCGGGTGGGCAGTTGGATTTATGATTTTGGCACTGAGCATAGAGGCCACACCGGAGATAAAAATTTGGAGTTGTCAACATACAGGTGTCATTTAAAGTAGAGGCCTGAACATCACAAAGGCACCCAGAATTGGACAGAGGTGCACTCTGAGGCTTGAGGCCTGGGACACTCCAGTATTTACGATGAAGGTTACCTGGGATAAACTGTGTAAAAATTGCATTGGCATATACTAGTATCGCCTCCGTGTTAGTATTGCTTCCACTAATATCATTAGTATTTTGTATTATTCCTGCCTTTCCCTACACCTACCCCAGAACATTCCTGCCTGAGAACATTCCTCCTTTCATCCTCTCTACCCACCCTGCCCTTCATCCTCCTCCACTGTACTGATTTGAGTTGTCCCTGCTCTTTGCTTTAGCTGTCCATCACCCCCCCTCCCTAAAGACCTATTCCTGCCCCCCCCCCCCGCAGCAGCACCTCTTCTGCACCCCCTAGGACACAAACTGTAGTAATTTCTTGAAGTTGCCTTTGCCACCTTTTGCCTGGAGCCTAATTGGCTCCAAGACAGGCTAAATTGTCGCCACTTCAACAGTAATGTTTAGGGAACAGTGAGTGAACACATAGCTGCCCTCCCTCCACCTGTGCTAGGCCCTGGAAGATGCATGGGTTCCAAGGATGACAGAGTCTACACCCTTTTCCCACATGGCCTGTTGCCTCATGAGAATGTAGGGGAGGTGCTTTTGCCTCCCGGTGTGACCCGCCACCCAAGCTTGGCACCTGTGCACAAACCCTCAGAAAATATCTGTGGACCATGATGTACGTTTCTAGCTGTTGCCTGTTTCCTCACGTCTAAGCTTATGCATCTCTTGTGAATATCTAATAGATGTCATGGTCCTATGACATCTTTTGTGATATCACTAAAACAAATAAACAAAAAAAAAAACTATTGTGATATTGCTAAAACAAAAAAAAGAAAAAGATAACACTTGATATCCATACCCTCAGGTTATCCATGGACCCATTCTCCACACAGCAGCCTGAATATTCTTTTCAAAACAGAAATCTGGTCACTTTGACCCCCTACTCATATTTCTGTCGTATAGCATAACTCCAGGGGGCACCATTCACCGAGCCTGCTTTGCCAGTGGTGCCTCTGGGGTTGTGCAGCAGGATGGTCTTGCCTCCCTAAGACCATCTAGCAGTGGTCCTATGTGTCCTACGTGGAGAAAATCCACTACTCTGGCCCTTGGCCCACGAGGCCCCAAACATAGGACACCTGTTAGCTCCAGTCTCATCTCCACCCCCAGCATGGCCGTGGGCCCTGTGTCTCAGCACTGTGGCCTTTCATCCCTCGTCCTTGTCAAGCTGCCTACTTAACAAGGTCTTGACACACAGAACCCCCCTTGCCATCTTCCTTCAGATCCTGATTTAATCCTATTTCCTCAGACAGCCTTCTTGGCTGACTTCCCCCTTATGGACCCATATTGCACTTACAGCCCTTTCGCACAGGCTCAGTTCTGCACGTATTTGTGATGGTTTAGTGACTTCTCCCTCCCGGGCTGTAGGGTTCAGTGAGTGCTGCATTCCCACAGCCCAGCATGGTGATTGACATAAATGTATGCCCAGTAAATATTTGTTGACTGGATGAATGATTTGTCTCACTACGATCTTCAAAATATGGATGGTTCATTAATTCTATACTGAGTAGATCGATGTACCTTTATTCTTTTATTATCTCTGTTTTCAATCTACCCAGCATCCTTCCTCATTCAGCGAGTATTACTAGATTTCTATAATCTGCCAAAGGACCAGCCTTAGGAATGTAAAAAGATTTGGGGCTTAAGCTTCCTGGCTGTTTTTCAGCCTTTGTTTTTAACTTCTACGTTCCAGGCCGTGTTTCAGAGAATAGAATTTGCTCAATATCTAGCCTCTGGATAAGTAAAATATCAATGAATAATAATGTTGTAATCACAGAAATGCTATAGGGAAAAAAGTTAGGTAATAGATATGTAAAATTCAGATTTGGTAATAATGGTTAAAATTAATTAAGGTTGAGAAGTATTTTACAGTTTCCAACATTTCATATTACTCCTTTTGTCACCTTGTGATGGAAATAGAGTGAATTTTATCAGCCATTTTAAAGAAGCAAAAAGTAAGGCTCAACAGTATGCCAAGCCCCAACCAACAGTATTCCTGAAAACCCTGAAGAATATACTTGCTTCTATCTGAGACTCCATAAAAGATTTACCTATTAAGTTTATTTTTACAGAAACTTAAAGTCTCCAGATGACCCCTATGCCAGATAAGCCCTGAAACCCAGAGGTACCGGTCCCTCCAAGAACATCAACTGGTTTCATTCCTCTACCCCATAAGGTCAACACCCCTTTTCAGCATGAAAAAGTTAGAATTGTCATTGCCCAGATATCCCTGAAGATTGAGAGAATGATCAAATGAGAGGGCAAAGTTGTAACTGAGAAATTAGAAATTAACAAATGATTGTGATCACTGGCTCATTATATACATAATTCTTTTTAGTTTCTAGTGTATTAGGATAGCCAGAAGGAAATACCTGAAATTGTTCAACTGTAATCTAGTATTGTGATCTTTGATAATGATTGTATAGCTTTCATCTTTTGACTGTATGACTGTAAAATCCTTGGGACTGAGACTCCCTTTTTCCAGTGTATGGGTAGATGAGTAATAAAGACATGCATGAGAATAAATAATAATATTAGGTTGCGAATATGGGGGAAAACTACCCTTACATAAACCATGGAATAGTTAATGGTACTACTTTAATAATCTTTCATAAATTGTAACAAATGCAATTACTGTTAAAAAATAGAATTACAAAGAAAGTACTATCATCAATTGTAACAAATTTTGTTCACCAATGCAAGTGTTGATGGTGGGGAGATGTATGGAAATCCTGCATTTTATGCATGATTGTTCTTGTAAGCCCAGAACTTCTCTAATAAAAAAAATTAATTGAAAAATACAAGGGCTTAAGAAGAAGGCTGAAAGGATCAAATATTTTGGTTCAGGTTGGAAAAGCCAGATCTCAAATGCTGTCCTCATAATCCTAGAAACAAGTGCTTTTTCTGCAACCCCAGTAAGAAAAGCAGACAGTAGGTCTTAGGCATTAATAATAGTGAGGAAAGAGGTGTCCATGAGTGAAATATCGGAAAGATGCCAGCAAATTGTGTTTTTAAAAAGAGGCAAGTCTTTCCGTACCATGCACCCAAAAAAAAAAAGAGACAAGTCTAAGACGTCCATGGATACAAATCATAGCTGGACCCAGGCCAGATCTACTTCCTAATAGAGCCCCTGTCTGGGAGGTGACAGCAGTCCTGCGTCCTGCGAGTCGGTGTGATAAAAGAAGCCTTGGAAGAGAGCCCAGCAGCTTTGCATTCCTTTTTAGTTTTTCTCATTTCTAGAGACCAAGGATCATGGAAGGAGAAAGAGAGAAATCATTATTTGAGATTGAGCAGGAGTTTTTAGACCCTAAATGAAGTTAATGTAGGTCTGCTTGGCTGACTTGGGGGGTGGGGTGGGGGTGGGTACTTGTTCGTGTATCTTGGCAGATGGAATCGTTATCTGGACCTTTTTTGGAGTGCAGATTATGTTCTGAGTCTAGGGTCTTCCTTTTCTGTTCCCCATGTGTGTTCTTGATTAGGATATGCACTCCACTCAGTGCCCTGGAATTAATGCTGAAGGATATTAAATTCAGAGCATCTTCAGTGAGCAGGCAGAGGACCTCTGTGGTGTGTCTGGGACTCCTACCTGCAGCCCTTGATGGCAGGCGGAACAAAGACCAGTGGGCTGGTCATATATGCCTTGGCCAGCCTTTCTTCCAGTTCCATCCATCCTCTACTTCCTCTGGAGCCTTGTCCACAATGGTGCCAGCCACTGCCCTTGCCCTGGGGAGAGAAATGCTCCCCAGATTTTGCACTCTAACAGTGGGTGTAGGCAACAAAACATGAGCTTTTGCATGCCCCAGCTCTGTGGTTCCTAGCAGTATGACCTTGGGCAAGTGGCTTTTCCCCTCTGCACTGCAGTCTCCCTGCTGAAACACAGACAGAATCATGGTACCCACCTCTGGGGTTATTGTACGGTATCTGAGATGATGCATGGAAAGTCTCTATCCCACAAAGCAGTGGCTGCCCAGAGCAAAACAGGCTCCCCTTAGGAGTTCTCACACACATACAGCACAAGTGGAAGGAAAAAATGGATGTGGCCTGTCCAGCATGAAGAACGTATTGAGAAAACTCCCACGCTGAGGTTGGAAGGGTACTTTTGAGATCATTAAATCCAGTCCTTTGCTCAGTGCTTTCCCTTACCTACATCATGCCAGGTAGTGACCAGCCACCCCCAAAGATCCCCAGACCTACAGTACATTAGATTAATGGGACCTTGGTTTAAAAAGAGAGTGCCAGAACTCACCCCAAGAGAGTCCAATTCAGTGAAGTTTGGGGTTGGTCCTTTAAAGTACAGCCAAACCATCTGAGAAGCTCTTTGTAGAGATCATAAACTTCAGAAAGGCAGGACTGTGCCTGGTTTCTTCACTGCTGCTTCCAACAGTCAGCACAAAGCCTGACACACGTTAGGAACTTGGTAAATGCCTGAGGATGAAGGCCGCATCGTGCAGCCCCTTTCCAAACATTCCAACCCTTAGAAGCTCCTCCCCAGAAGCTCACTTCCATTTTGGTGGACTCTAATGGTCATGCTTATAATAAGTAACATCGGTCTTCTTTAATATTCACTTGTTAACCCTAATTCTACCTTTAGAGTGACACAGATTCCAATTCCTCTTAGCAAGGGTTCTACGTAGATAATGGTCATCCCTCAGCTGTAAAAGTCAGTAGGCATACATGGGTATTTTTCTCCAAGTGAAACCAGGGCTGAATGATGAATAACCTGGGGTGGGGGTGTTTCATCCTGAAACCAGACAACATGCAGGGATTAACCGAACTGCCTTTTTAATTCGAGCATATGGCTCCCATCTCAAGGAAGTGTGATATAAGCCTGGTTAATAGTCCTGGTGTTTTGAACAAGTCCCTGAAAAGTTAAAAAAAAAACTTCACACCATAAGAACAGACGCATGGTTAGAATAAGCAACATTGATGGTCAGTGGATTTTTGCTTTAAAAATATAATGGATTAATTGATGAATGGTATTCTAAATCTTACAGCTTAGTTAACCCCACCAGGGAAAATGAGACGTTTGGCTCCAAATGCCATAACCAAGGATTCACTCTCCACCTGCCTTAAATAGCAGCTCACATATTTAGAGGGAAATAACATTTTCTGCAGGATAAACTCCACCAAGCCCAATCGATACATGCTGGCAAACATTCCGGTGTCTCATATTATGTGGTATAACAATTGGCGTTATGATTACGCTAGCCGACGTGTGAGTACCTACAATATGCCAAGCATGCTTTTAACACTGTGCATGCATTATCTCATTTAATCCTCACATCCGCCCCATAGAGTGGATGCCATTTTACAGATAAGGAAACTGAAGAACTGCGAGTTTACTCAAGGTGACCTATCAAGTGTAGGAGAGCTAAAATTTGAACCAATGAAAATGATATTAAAGTACAAAGAAAGAAGAGGAGACCAAGTTTGAGAAGCATGTGCGCAGAAGACCTCTAACTTAGAGTCAGGTTTGGAGTCGTGGTTCTTCCCCTGGCAGTTTCATGATGAACATTCCCTGTCCCCCTTCTCCAGGCTTCATCTGTAAAAGTAGGTGGTTCCAAAGCAATTACTAAGATCTTCAGTTCATATAAACTGCTGTGATCCCAGGGTGCATTTAGCTAGAGCTGAGCTGCAGAAGTAGGAGCTGTGATACATGCAAGTAAGCAGGCATTCCTTTTCAAACTCTTTAGGGTTGTTGAAATACCCTTTGTGTTGTATCTTCTCAGGAGATGTTTTATTACTCTACACCCACTAGCCAGTGGCACCTAGAGCCTTGTCACAGTTCTTTCAGGATGTTTAGTAAACGTTAATGTGATATTATATGTTTTCCTTATTATAGCGATCCTGCACTCAGACATAAGTTGAACGGTATTATTAAAGGCTTTTCTATTTTAAAATAGCTTATTAGAATAACTATGAGACTTGAAGGGCATTGTTGCTTTCTCTGCTGATACTCAGGATAGCCTCTGGTTATAACATTTAATATTCATCTACTGGAATAAGTACAGCTGGTTTGATATGCAGCAGTGATTGGCAGGCTCCCTCTGTGCACCCAGGAGTTTTCCTGGGGGTGGGAAAGAGGAGACAGCACTGGAAGAATAATGCAAATCAGAACTAGGAGCCACCTGCTCCTGGTGTTTACCTCAAGACGATAACTAGTACCCACCCAGTCCCCACCCCCATGCAGCTAGAAATCACTATTTTCAGAAGGGCTAAGATGATGGGTTAAGATTTTTTTTTCATTCACTTATTTATTCAATCATTAACTCTTTCATTAACTCTGTGCTGGACCCCAAGAGCATTTAGCCCTTTTAATCAAGGAAGCAAAGTCATCAGATTTGCATTTTCAAAATATTTCTAGGGCAGTGCGACAGTGTCTCAGCAGACAGAATTCTCGCCTGCCATGCCGGAGACCCAAGTTCAATTCCTGGTGCCTGCCCGTGCAAAATATATATATATTTATTTCTATGGCTAGGTGTGCAAAATGGAATGGAGTGTCTAACCTGGGGGAAGGGTTGGTCAGATAGCAATCTGCTAGGGTAACCTGGGAAAGAGGTATGGTGTGAGCATGGTCTAGCAAGGGAAGAATTTTTTAAATACTTAAGAGGTAAAATCTGTAGGCTTCGGCTAATGGTGAGGAATGAGGGAGAAGAAGGTGGCAAGGTTGATTCAAGAGCATCTATTTTCAATGACAACTTAGATATTGATGCTTTCATCTAACAGAAAATGCAGTGGTCAGCCTATTATTTTAGGGGAGAAGATTATGAATTTGGCTCTAGCTACGTTGAGTTGAAGGTCACTGTGGAACAGGAAAATGAGGATGGTGAGCAGATAGTTGAATTTAAGAGCAGAGGCTCTGGAAAGAAGTCTTAACTCCAGGTAGAGATTGGTGATTATCTTCCTGTTGATAGTAGTCGAAGCAATTGGAGTAGATTACATCATCCAGATTTAAAATGTTGAGTAATAAAGAGAACAGGGCCAAAGACACGGGTCTGGGGGCACTAGCATTTAAAGGGAGACATAGAGAAAAGTGTTCCATGAAGGAAGCAGGGAAGAAATGTTCGGAGGGAAGAAAACATGCACGAGAACAGTGTCACAGATGCCAAAGTCTTCAAAAGAGCAGGACTGGGAGCAGCAAGGGCACATATTGTAGAGTTTGGTCCATAAAACTAGTGTCAGCACTTGAGAGTGAAAACTTAGACATTATGAGCAACGGCTGTCACAAAAGGGATGAGCATTTACTATGAGCAAGGCACGGTAAGTGTATTATCTTATTTAATCTGTGCATCATTCTCATGCACAGTTTACAGTAAGGAAATGGATGCTTGAGAAGTTATAATTTGGTCAAGCCATATAGAAAGTGCCAGAACTGGTACTAGATCCCTGTTTTGCCTAGTTTAAAAACTTTGTCTTTCTACCTTATCATACCACTTTCCACAAACCTGGTGGACAAATGCCCTGCCAGACATTTCCGCAGAGACGTGCCATGCGGCCACATCATCATTCCATGCTCCTTATTCCCCACCCACCAGAACAACAGGAGCCCTGCCTTGAGCCAAAAGCTGGAGGAAAGAGAGAGGGAAGGGAGTTCCCAGCCTGGAGCCATCTGTCTGTTGGCTGGTGACACCGACACCAGGGCCCCAGCAGAATAGCAAGCTTGTTCGCTCTTGTCTGGCTGTTAGTGGTGATGTATGAATAAGCAAAGAAGACAGCTTCATTTTCATAAGTTAACTTGTGCCTAGAGTAAGGAAGATGGAGAACAGCACACTTAATCACAACCACAGGGCCAGCTCGGAAAACAATGACAAAGCCTTTGCTGTTAGTCACGGCGTTTCATTGTAATAACTCCTAAGAAGGCAAGGCAGATGGTGCAGAATGTTGAGGAAGGCAGCACATTGCGGCAACCCATGTCATCTCCTGGGTATTTTACCTTTTAATGGGATGGCAGGGCCGAGGAGGTGTTTGCATAATCAAGCTGAAGGCTTTAGACTAGACCCATTTTGGCCGGGATTTAGATGCTACCTGGCCGATGTGCTGGGATTGGCAGAGCTCTGAAAGATGTCTTGTCTCATATGTACTATTGCCAGGGGACAGAGGGGACCTCTCTGCCTAGAAGGGTATCACAAGGCAGCTCCCTCATCAGAAAAGCTCTGGGGAGGCAGCACACTGCTTGGAAGTGTGGAAATATGTTTGGAAGGGGTAAGGACGGTCCACAAAGTAGGAACGGACCTTGCAGATGATGGGAGAAGATGCCCAGCAGGCATCACCCACCTTCCCCCACAGAATCAATCATTCCCTGCTCTCCATCCCTCTGAGTTATTGGTGCTTCTGTCATGCCGCTTCATAATTGTTTATCTGTCTCCTCTTCCAGCTGCCTCTAGGGCAGTATGTTTTATTTGTCTTTGATCCATTCATATTTTGTACGGTGTCTGATACAAAGCAAACCTTCAGTCAGTATTAAATGGAATAAAAGTCTAGGCAACCTAAGGGTCATACCAGCTAAGAAAGAGAGGAGATGGCTGAGATGGAGGTCCAGGGAGATGGGCCAGAGGGATCCTGTGTGTAGTGATAATAGCAAATACCTACCAAACATACTACTATTTTCTAGACATTGTTAGTGATTATGTTTGAATAAGCAAAGAACACAACTTCATTTTCACAGTTAACTTGTGCCTGAGGTGGGAAATAGGTGTTTAATTCAGAAGTAGGCATAGTTTTTTAACACTATTTTACCAATGAGGAATCAATCGGGCACAGAGAGGTTAAGTAACTTGCCCAAAGTCACAAAGCTAGGAAGTGGGGGAACTAGGATATGAACTGAGGCAGTCTGGCTCTGACTTTTATTCTCTACTCTTCACCACTTTACTGTACTCAAGAAATTTAGCACTGGAGACCACTGCTGAACTCTGCTGCTTTGTGAGCTGGATTTAGATGCCATATGATTTTATTTTATCCCAGGGCACTTACACATGAGCTTTCCCCTGAATGAAGTATGGGCAGAACTTCCAGACACCGCTAGATATTTCTCAAATGTTAATGTACATCTGACTGTACCTGGGGAGTCTGTTTTTTTTAAAAATGGAGGTTACTAGACCCCCATGACCAGAATTCTTATTCAAAAGTGTTGCAGTATGAGGGAACAAGTATATGATATTACTTCCTTTTTCCCCAGATTCTAAACTAATCTTTAGATTAAGAGATAAGTTAAAGGTGTGAGAACTAAATATCACCTCACTTTACTGAGAAAGATTAAATTGGAGGACATGACATATGTCATCTAAACGGATATTCCTAGTACCAGATCCCAGAGTTGGAATTGTCCACCCTGTCACAAAAGTGCCAGGCAACTGCGAGCACCCAAGCAGGGGACCTGCCCTATAAAATTTACAGCATGAAAGAGCAAACAGATTGAACGTGAACTCCCTGTCAGCATGCCAGCTCCCAGAAGGAGAAGTGGAGGAAAGAGCTGTGCAGTAGAAACCCAGTTCTCTCAAACTCACCAGTCAGACAGCTCACTTCCATATTATGGAGAGAAAGGGCTGGGCCAAGAAGCCTGAATGCAGTAAATCCATCCTTCAAGAAACCAAAGAAGTAGGAGAGGAGCAGTCCCTAACCTATAGGTAACTTCCAGGTTGAGACATAGGAATCTGTACTTTTAATAAGAACCTCAGAGGTTTCTAATGTAGATGAGCTTCAGGTCATAACTTGAAGGACAGAGTTCTACAGTGGCCTCCTTGTGGTGCTAGGTGACTTCCAAAGAGCACCATGCAGATGGACCTGTTCCCTGTCAGAAGCTTACAAGTCAGGTTGGACGACAATCATAAAAGCTTTCACTGATATAGTGCCTAATACGTTCCGGCCCCTATTCAGGAACATTACCCGTCTGAAAGCATTTATACCTTACCACAGCCATAATAGCCAGATACTGAGGCGGAGAGAGGCTAAGTAATTTTCTCAAGCTTATGCCATTAGAAAGGGGCTGGTTCAGAAAATGGATCCAAGCAGTCTCCATGCTGAACCCCCAGGGGTGCTGCTTCACATGGTTTCCTGTCCTCTGAGTGCTGGTGGATGATGACTGTGGTTACTAGCACAAATATTTAAAAGTTCTCATAGAAACTAGGACAAATGTACAGCACTATTACAAAGAGTTAATAATAGGGGAGGTATTTTGGAAAAAATATACCTGTTGCAAACTATGGACTATAGTTAACAGTAATATAATATTCTCTCCTCAACAGTAACAAATGTACCACATCAATACAAGGAGTAACAATAGCGGGGGGAAAGGGGTATGAGATATTCTGGGCTTTCTTTCATACTGTTATTTTTTCTTCTTATTATTATTATTGGAGTAATGAAAATGTTCTAAAATTAATTGTGGTGGTGATGGCACAACTTATGTGATGATACTGGGAGCCATTGACAGTACAGTTAGGATGGATTGTATGGTGTGTGAATATATCTCAATAAAACTGCATTAAATTTTTTTTAAGTTATAACTATTATATTGCTAATTGGGATTTTTTTTTTAACCTTTAAGAGGATTAGTGTACATGAAAGGGTTGTATGCTACCATGTGAAGATATGCTTCCAGATGCAAATTTAGATGAGGGGAACTTGGATATTATTCTTTAGGATAACATGACTTAAGGATAACCACCAAAGTAGTCCTTCTTGGAAATCAGGACTTGGAAATCAGTAGAGCAATAGATGTAAAGGATGCTCTTATATTCTGCCACCCCATCTGCACAGTTTCCCATGCAGATGAAACACTTGAGTTCCCAGAGCTGAGTGGAATAATGCACTAATGGTGGTGAATGGGAAGGGTGTAAAATATTTTGAAGCTTCAAAACTGTGGGGACACGAATGTACTAAGATTACTGGGCCAACCTGTTAGAAGAAATTTACCCACAGATGTCATGTATTTAGCAGACATTTACAGAACACCTACACTATGTCAGATACTACTTAGTCCTTGACCTTGAACTAATGGAGGAGGTAGATATTTCAAAAGAGGGTGTGGGTATGCCTGAATACACCCACTTGTTCTTTAAAGGATGTAAGTCAGCTCATGGCAAAAATACCAGTAGGATGTGCTATAGATGTCTTCCATCTAATGTGGGAGTGAAATGAAAATGCAAGATTGGGAATATTCATGGAAGGCTTCATGCATGAGATGGGCCGGAAAGGAAAATGGGCAAAGGTTGGCAAGGTGTAAGAGCAATTCCCTCCAAGGATGGTCTTTATAAGAGGTGAGAAGCAAGAGTGAAACAACAAGCACTTCTGTTTAGCAGGAATGAAGTGTAGTTAATAGAGGATTAAGTTGTGTAAAGCCAAAATAAAACACCTGGAATGCCATAATACAGAATTTAGACTTTTAAATATCTTCAGATTATCTGATTGCACAACTAACTGAGGATAATGTGAGACATGGATTATTGACTATGGACGTTATACATGATGCCCTGTGGATGGATACATTGAGAAGTAACTGTGATACATACATATTATGGAATATTGCATGGCTACAGAAAGGAACCAAGTTGTGAGGCATGCAAGTAGGTGAATTAACCTTGGAAACAATATGTGGTGCAAAACAAGCCAAAAACAAAAGAACAAATATGTATGATCTCTTTTAGAAAATACTTATAAGAAAATTGAGGACTAGATTGTAAGCTTTTATAGCAGTCACATTTAGTCTGGAGCTCTAAATGTTATTTCTAGATTTTAAGATGCTGTGCTAGTATACAGTATGGTAATTAGGTTCAGGTGTCAGCTTGGCCAGGTTCTGTGGCTGTGGACTTGAAATCATTAGCATGTGAAACTCATCTATGACTGATTACATCTGCAGTCTACTAAAGGGAGTGCCTTCCACAATGAATGATGTTTAGTTTAATTAGCTGGAGGCTTAAGAGAGGTCAGAAGAGAGTTCAATGCAGCACAGCCCAAATAGCTCGGCATACCTCATCTCAGCAATCACAGCTCAGCCCAGAAGTTTGGAGTTGCAGAAAGTAATTGCCCCAGGGAAAGTTGTTGGAACCCAGAAGCCAGGAGAGAAGGCCAGCAGACATCGCCCTGTTCCTTCTCGTGTAAGAGAGAACCTCAGATGAAAGTTAGCTGCCTTTTCTCTAAAGAACTACAATATTTTTTGTTTGTTTGTTTTTGCATGGGCAGGCACTGGGAATCGAACCCGGGTCTCTGACATAGCAGGCGGAAACTCTGCCACTGAGCCACCGTCACACTGCCCTCCTCTGAAGAACTATAAATTTTTAGCTAAATAAATCCCCTTTTATAAATGCCAGTCCATCATGGTGTGTTGCATTCTGGCAACTTTGGCAGACTAAAACACCTGGTATCTCCCTGGAACTTTGTCATTTTAAGGAAGTTCCCTTGTATTCCTATCCTTTGAAGTGTTTTCAACAGGAAAGGATGTTGAATCTTGTCACATGCCTTCTCTGCATCAATTGAGATGATCATGTGATTTTTCTGCTTTGATTTGTTGATATGGTGTATTACATTAATTGATTTTCTTATGTTGAACCATCCTTGCATATCTGGATGAATCCTACTTGGTCATGATGTATAATTCTTTTAATGTGTTGCTGGATTCGATTTGCTAGAATTTTGTTGAGGATTTTTGCATCTATATTCATTAGAGAGATTGGTCTGTAGTTTTCTTTTTTTGTAATATCTTTGCCTGGTTTTGGTATGAGGGTGATGTTGGCTTCATAGAATGAATTAGGTAGCTTTCC
>PVIY010021901.1:0-41716 GCA_004026745.1 Myrmecophaga tridactyla
CACCCGGATTATTAGCCTGGGGCTGCCACGACAAAGGCAGTGGCTTATAGCCACGGAAATCCATTCTCTCCCAGCTCTGCAGGCGGGAAGTCTCAGAGTGTCCACAGGGCTGTGCTCGCTCTGAAGGCTCAGGGGGAATCTCTCTTTTGCTCTTCCAGCTGCTGGTGGCTGCTGGTGTCCCGTGGTCTGTGGCAGTTTCTAATCTCTGTCTCCATCTTTCTCTGGTTTTCCTCAATGTTCTCAAGTCTCTCCCCCTCCTTTCTCTTATGAGGATACCAGTTGATACTCTGAACTTAGTTATAACCTCAAAGGCTCTGTTCCTAATCACACACACTCTGGGGTTTGTCTGAGACTCTGCTTTGGAAGCCAGGCTACAATATTTAGGCTGATGGAATTCCGGTGCTCTCAGGTGGAATATAGAAGACAGAGTGATGTATCTTGGTGTGGTCTTAAAACAAATGGATGGAAATTATAGGACTATAGTTTTCATTCACTCAATAAACATTTATTGAGTGGTTACTATGCACCTCCTGCCATTCTAAGTTCTGGGAATATAGTGGGGAAACAGAATTTTCAAGGATACTTTTTCAGTGTAAGAACTGTCTAGAAATGGGGAGGGGGGCTTCCTTGGGAGGCAGTGATTCTCTGGGAATTCAGGCCATTTAGGTAATTCAGGCATAAGCAGTTCTTTGACTACACGTGTCTTCATGTCTCTGTCTTTGTATATTTGTTTGTCTGAAATCCCTCCAGGGTAGGAGAGTGGGAGTCTAGGATGGAATCCTCAGAGTCTTTTGCTTAAAAATATCTTTGCCAAGTTTCCAGAAATACCACCATTATTGTGTTCTACCATAAGTTCTGGGAAGGTTTGGGTTACTAAGAGGTTTTCCTAAAGGGCGAATTTCCCCTGTACATGTTGCTGTCGGCGTGGTGGACAGTGGCAGAGCCATCCTCTGTCTCGCTTCACTTCCCAGCATGCCAAGCACAGGGAAGGCTCCCGTAGGACTCAGCGCTGACTTCTGAGCCTGCCTTTAGCTCAGGATGGGAAGGCCCAGGGGCATGGCAGGTCCTTTCCCCTTTCAGTGCCAGAGTCCACTGTGAGTGGTCAGCTTTGTACTTCCTGCCTCTGGGTGCCAACCAGTTCCTCCAGCCACTGCTGCCTAATGAGACAGGGTGTTGTGGGAGACTCTGAGCTATATGATCTCATTTTATTTCTGTTCAGGCTCCTGAGAAAGGGCAGCACAGGGCAAGGCATAACTCAATTTCTCTTTGTATTATTATCAACAAGGCAATTAGAGCCAGTCCAATGACACCAAACTGTATTTCTTAATTCTACTATAAGGCAGAAATAGAAAAGAAAAACAGACAGCCCTTTAAGGGACATACCTAAGACCCCTGGAAAGCATCCCTCTCATGTCTCACTTAGAACAGTGTGATCGTTTGTAAGGAACTAACAAGAAAAAAGGTGAACTCCATGCCTGGTGAATACCTACTATAGGTGGGGTCTTGGAGTCTTGGAATATAAGAGATCATGGAGAAGAGTTGTTAGTTATGGGGAAATCAGGGAAATTTTTCTCCAGGCAGGAGATGGGACTGATAAAGGAGGAAATACGAGAGATTTCTGACTAGTTATAAATTGTGTGTTTCCCTCCTCTGCACCTTCTGCTGACCAAGTCGATTAGGACACAGTCAGCCTGGACACAGCAATCATGTCCCAGTCCAAAGGAGACATCCCGGGATAAGGGTTCAATATTCTTTTTCAGATCTTAGGCTCAGATAGCTTTAACCCTTCCTGTTCGTCCTACCTCTTTCTCTTTCTCTTCCTCATTTCCATCCATCTATTCTCATCTGTATACTGATCCATCCATTCATCAATTTTATCTTTCTGTCTTATTTTATTAGTTTTTCTCCTTTTCCTCTTCCTCTTTTTCATCATTAAACATTCTTTGCACCCCTGCTTAAAGCCAGGAATGTATGTGTTTATCCATTATGCAAGACATAACTGTATGGCCAAAGACTAGAATTGTACCTGGGTTAGAATCCGGCTCCCCATTTATAACTCTGTGGCATTGATCAAGTTATTTAATGTCTCTGAGATTCAGTTTCCTCATCTAAAATGAGAAATAGTAATATCCCCTCTGACTTCAGGTACATCAAGGGACCTTTGTACAGTTGGTATCTAACAACTGTAACTTCCTTTCACCCTCTTTTTCCTGGATCCTTCCTCAGAGGAAAATCATATCTACATGTGCAGGAGATTCCACCCTGTGGCCCTCCATTTTCTGACTCCAGAGGTAGCATCCAAGGTTATGATGGAAGGAAGAGAATTTTGGACTTTCCAAGGTCCCTTCCATCTCTAACAGTTTGAAGTGTCATGTGGATTAGTGCCAGCCAAAATCACTAGCCAGGGAACTACTTTCCCTTCTCTCCCTCCCTTCATACCTTCAAAAAGAAATCTGACAGATTTAGGTGTCATCATCTCCTTGCCTGGCTGGAGACACCAGCTGGTCGAAGGCAGGAAGACCAGCTGGTAGAAGGTGGAAGCAGATGAAGCAAAGGAGAGGAAGGAGAATGGTCAGACAATCTGGGGGTGCTGAATCCCAGGGGTGGGTGAATTTTGGCCAGGAATCTCACTGTCATGTCCCAAAATGGCAAGTCCCTTCTTTTGCCACCCCCAGGACAAGACACAGTGTTGCAAGGACCACAGGTGGAATCTGAGTCATTCAGAGAAGAGAAAGGGCAAGGGGATGATAAGACAGCTGGGCTGCATCAGAACTGCTATTTCAAACCCTGTCTCATGAGGAAGCCCCTTTTGATTTCTTTTCCTTTGGTCACCTACACATCTCATAACTGAAGTGACAACTCTTTTTTCTTGAGAGTTTCAAGCACTTTACATGTGCTGATTGCATTGTTTTGATCTTTGCCATAACACTGAAGCAGACCTTATTATTTGCATTTTACTCATAAGGAAATTGAGACTAATAGAGGTTCAGTAATTCTCCCAAGGTCACCCAGTTAGCCAAGCTTTGAATCAAGGGCTGCCTGGTTTCAGTCTTTGCTTTTTCTTATAATTCATTCATTAATTTATTCACTAATGGTGATGAGCAAGGCAGACAAGTTTCCTGTTCACATGGGACTTTCTTTGTATTACACAAACATTAAATAAGAAGGTAACAAATAAAAAATATTATTTTTATAGGTATAAATTTTATGCAGGAAAAGCACTGGGATGGGATTGGGGATACTTTAGACTGGATAATTCAGGAAGGTCTCTTTAAGGAGGTGGTATTTGGGTTGACAAACAGACAAGAGTTAGGAATCAGCCCTTGAAAAGATATCCTTGCATAGATCTTTCACGGCATCCCATCCAATTCCACCCCATCCACCCCATAACATCCCATCCCTTACCATGCCATGCCATTATATCCCATTCCATCCCACTCCATTCCATTCCATACCAGATGACCTAAAAACCATACTCATATACAGATAAAAAGGCTCTGTTTTCAGTCTGGTTACCTAAACCTCAGATAATCATGGAAACTTCCTTATTGGAAGGAACCATAACTGACATTTCATCCCATAAAATGTCATATCTTTGTGCTGTAATTCTTATATGTTCCTCTTCATGTACTTTGTCTTTTTTCTCTTTATCTTTAGTTTTCAGTAGTTTGAATATTATAGGTGTGGGTTTTTAAAAAATATTTATCTTTTGAGGTTCTTTTATCTTGTTATATATGTGGTTTGATGTCTTTTGTTGCTTTTGAAAAATTCTTAACAATTATCCAATATTTAAAGTACTTATTTCTCCCACTCTTCTACTTGGGGAATTCAAATAACACATGTGCTAGACCATTTGATATTGTACCATATCTTTTAAATGGGAGCCATTCCTTTTCCTCCTCATTTTCGTCTTCGTTTTGTTTCTGTTTAGGTAATTTCTATTGACCCACCTTCAAGTTCACTGATTCTCTCCTTGGCTGTATCAGCTGTATGGATGAAACTATCAAAGACATTCTTCAGATATGCTACAGTGCTTTCTTTTTATTTATAAGATTTTATTTTGACTTTTTCTTATAGTTTCCTTCTCTCTGCTGAAATTCCACATCTATTATTTTAGTTTGTAAGCTGCTGAAATGCAATATATCAAAAATTGAATGGTTTTTAAAAAAGGAATTTATTAAGTTGCAAATTTACATTTCTAAGGCCATGAAAATGTCCAAATTAAGGCAAGCCTATAAAAATTTCCAAACTAAGACATCCAGGTAAAGATACCTTGACTCAAGAAGGCTGATGACATTGGGAGTTCCTCCCTCAGCTGGAAAGGTACATGGCAACGTCTGTTAGCTTTCTGTCCAGGCTTCTTTAATGACTTTCCTGGAGAAATTTTCTTTCTGTCTTTCCAATGGTCTCTGGTTGTGTGGACTCTAAAGCTTTTTCCAGAATGATTCTCTCTTAAAAGGCTCCAGTAAGCAACCCCACCTTGAATGGGTGGAACCACATCTCCATGGAAACCATCTAATCAAAAGCTACCACCCACAATTGGGTGAGTCACCTATCCATGGAAACAATAAAAAAGATACTGCCCAGCAATATTGAATGAGGATTAAAGAGAATAGTCTTTCTGGGGGTACATAACAGTTTCAAACCAGCATATCTAAAATGTGTACTTCCATTTTTTCCCACTAAAACCTTTAACATATTAATTAAATATGCTCACTTTTTGGTCAGATAATTACAACACCTGGGCCATCTCTCAGTCTAGTTTTGTTCATTAATTTGTCTATTGACAGTGGGTTGTTTTTGTGTGCTTTTCTGTGTGTCTCAAGTTTTCACTGAATACCAGAAGTCTTTGTAGAACAATGGAGACAGAGATAAATAATATTTATGCCTAGAAATGAGCATGTCTCTCTTCTTAGCCATAGCTGTGGGAGTTTGAGTCAATTAGATAAAGAGTTGATCTGAATTTGGGTTTTGTTGTTGCTATGGTTACCTTCAATGTAGCAGTAATTTCACATTCCTCTAGTATTACCTTGTGATTAGGGTGGCAGCTGGGATGCTAGAGGGTTTTCTTAATGCCCTTGCTGCATCCTCAGATGTTGGCATTTACAATGTGTTTGCACCACAGAGGGAGCCTATTTCCCTGCTCTCGCCTTTCACCCAGTGCTAGATGCTGTTGGTTGTTTCTCAGTGTTTGTTAGTGATGGGTGCAGGAATCTGGATCTCGGGGATGGGGCTTTCTCATTGATGCTGACCTTCCTCTCCTTGACAGTCTAACTCAGCCTTGTATCTTTGGTAGTTCTTCCATGTGAGAGAATTTCCTGCTTCTTTCCCACCAATTACATTAGTATGAAACATTGGGCTTAAGATGGTTTTCGCCCTTTTCTCAGGGTAAAAGTTTTATTTTTCAATCTTCCCCAAGCAGCAGATGGTCTTCACCTGTGCCCTGGGGATCACAAGGTTTGCTGCTTCTCCTCCAGCACCTTAAAGTCTTTTTTGTTACATGAGAGCTAAGGGTCTGGGTGGGGCTTAATACTTTTCCCCAGGGCTTTCTCGTAGGCTCTCTCTAGTCTTCCCCTTCCTCCATATTTCTTATGAACACCCTATGGAGGTCTGTAGAGAAAAGCTCCGTAAGTTGGTGCAAATTCCTCTTTTGTTTGTGGCTCCCAGGGTTTTATGCTCTCACACAAGCCCATATTCATTACTTTAGCAATTTGTTAAACATTTTAGCTGAATTTTTCTTAGGTGCCTATATAGCTCTCAGCATCTTTTCCTCCTGTGCTCTGCCACAATGGGCCAGTTTCAGGGTCTACCTTTTCCTGAATATCAGATTATTGGTAGCTTTATGACCTCAGCCTCTAATGAGTTCAAGGAACATTATGATTTTGTAAATTATTCAGCTTTTTCTTGTTGCTGGAGTTAGAGTGGTGCACTTTCCAGCATTTTACAACTCAAGTCTGTTTCTCTGCTTGTCTTTATGGCAGAACACCCCAGAGATGTCTATACTCACAATCTCTAAATTTTCTCTCCATTCTCAATTGAAGTTATGCCAATAAAGGTTGCATCCTCATTACTCCACAACAGATTGTTCTTTTCAAGGTTATCAATGACCTTTATGTAGTTAAATACAATGATTAGTTCAGAGTCCTCACCTATCAGCAAAATGTCACCCAGATGGTTGCTTGCTCCTCTTTAAAATCTTCCTTAACTTGGCTCCCAGGACATCATGCTTTACTGGTCCTCCCCTACCCAATGGCTGTTCCTTCCTTTTTTTTTGATACTAGTAATAAATTGCATTTAAAAAATATTTTTGTTACAAACAATGAACAAACATACAAACGTTCTTGACATATAAACATTCTTGACATACGAACATTCTTGTCATGGTTACAATCAATGGCTCATGACATCATCACATAGTTGTGTATTCATCACCATTATCATATTTTTGAATATTTGCAGCTCTCCAGCAAAAGAAAAAAACTCATACATGCTGTACCTCTTACCCCTTCCTCTCATTGACCACTAGCATTTCAATTTACTCAGTTTATTTTAAACTTTGTTCCCCCATTATTTGTTTATTTCTTATCCATATTTTTTACTCATCTGTCCATACCATAGATAAAAGGAGCATCAGACACAAGGTTTTCACAATCACACAGTCCCATGGTGAAAACTATATCATTATACAATCATCTTCAAGAAACTGGGTACTGGAATACAGCTCTGCAGTTTCAGGTACTTCCCTCTAGCCACTCTAATACACCGTAAACTAAAAAGGGGATATCTAAATAATTCATAAGAATAAATTCTCCAAGTTCACTCATTAATGTTAGTTCATACCAGTGAGACCATGAAGTATTTGTTCTTTTGTTTCCAGCTAATTTCACTCAGCATAATATCCTCAAGGTCCATCCATGTTGTTACATGCTTCATGACTTTATTCTGTCTTACAGCTATGTAATATTCCATCATATGTACATACCACAGCTCATTTAGCCATTTTTCTGTTGTTGGACATTTGGGCTATTCCCATTTTTTAGCAATTGTAAGCAATGCTGCTATAAACATTGATGTGCAAATGTCTGTTTGTGTCCTTGACCTCAGATCCTCTGAATAAATACCTAGATATGGTATTACTGGATCATATGGCAATTCTCTACTTAGCTTCCCTGAGGAACCGCCAAACTGCTTTCCACAGTGGTTGTACTATTTTACATTCCCACCAACAGTGAATAAGTGTGTCTCTTTCTCCACATTCTCTATAGCACTTGTCATTTTCTGTTTTATTGATAATGGGCATTCTGGTGGGTGTGAGATGATATCTCGTTGTGGTTTTGATTTGCATTTCCATAATAGGCAGGGAAATTGGGCATCTTTTCAGCTATTTCTTCTCTATCCTTTCTCTTGGTTCCTTCTCTTTTTAATGACCCCTAAATGCTCAGTGTCCTGGGCTCAGTATCTGGAACTCTGTTCTTATTTAATTCTCCTGATATTCTCTTGTGATTTCATCTACTGTCAGAGTTTTAAATATCATCTATCCACTGACAACCTCCCCTGAACACCAAACTTATATACTACTAGACATCTCCTTTGAATGCCTATGAAACATCTTAATTTATCATGTCTAAAACCAGATCTTCCCCCAACAAACCTGTTCATCCTCCAGATCTCCCAAACTTAGCAAATGCATTCTCACTAAATATCCTTCTAGTTTCTCAGACCAAAAATCTGGGATTCATACTTGACATCTTCTTTCAAATCCTATATCCAACATATCAGCAGATCTTGTTGATTACACCTTCAGAATATATCCAGAACTGCTTCTCACAAACTCCACCCTCACCCAAGCCATCATCATCTTTGGCCTGCATTTTTGCAATAGACTTCTGTTTTGGTTAGCTTGGCTGCCAAAATGCAACATACCAGAAATGGACTGGCTTTTAACAATGGGAATTTATTAATTTACATGCTTACTGTTCTGAGGCCATGAGAGTGTCCAAATCTAAACATCATCAAGACGATACCTTCTTCCTGAAGACAGGCTGCTGGTGATCTTGGGCTCCTCAGTCACAGGGCAAGGCACATGGCGGGGTCTGTCAGAGCCTCCTTTCTCTTTCTGGTTTCTTTGCTTTCAGCTTCTGGCTGCTCTGTTTGTTGCTTTCTTTCTCAGCTTCTGTGTGTTTTCTCTCTGAATTTCACCCTTTTATAAAGAACTCCAGTAAGAGGATTAAGGCCACCCAGGACATGTCTCAACTATAATAACCTAATCAAAATGTCCCACCCACAATAGTTCTGCAGCCACAGGAATGGCTTAACTTTGACATGATCTTTTCTGGAATCCATAAAGCCTCCAACGACCACAACTTCTAACTGATTTCTCTTTTTCTGCCTTTCTTCCAACCCAGTCTGTTCACAGTATTGCAGTCACTTACAATAATAGCAATAGCAATCATAACTAGCAGTATGACACTGAGCAGGTCACAACCTGTCTACGTCTCATTTGTCTCATTTGCAAAGTAGGAGTGTGGTAAGTGGAATTCTAAAGATGGTCCCAAGGTCCCCACCTCTAGTTATTTAATCAAACATTGATCTAAATATTGTTATGAAGGGATGTTACAATAAATTTCAAGTGAGAAGACCTTAAGGTAGGGAGAGTAATTGGGTAGGCCTGACCCCATCAGGTAAGATAATCCTAGTATGCCTAGTAAGTTACTGAATTCCAACTACTATGTACGAAAAAAGTCTAGAAATAATTTGAAACTTGGGGATGAAGTCATCTTCCTCCAGAACATATATATTTTGCTTCTGGCAGAAAATTAGGGTTGGGAGAGAGAATGTAGATCAGTTAGGGATGGAGCTGAGTTGAATCTGTGTTTTCAGTTTCTGTGGAGATTGGCATATTTTCAGTGTCCTCACTCATGGGGTGTAGCCATCCTGTGGCCTCAGCGGAAAGGTTTCAGTATGCCTTCAACCCCTTGCATGTCCAAAATTACAATTTTTCTCTTTCCACCCCAATGAGTGCTGAAATTTCTGCCCAGTTTCTCAAATCTTAACTGAAGTTTCTTCTTGACTTTTCAGCCACTTTATCATCATTTACTAATATGCAAAAATCTGAGTTGATTATATCTCAGGGAAGCTGAATATAACGTCCAGTCCTCTGTGTTGATCTTCTCTTTGGGACCCTGACCCTTGAAGCTGGGTCGTCTCCAATTCCTTCAGACAGACTATTTAAAAACTATTTTATCCACATTTCTGGTTGTCTTCAGGAGAAAGGTTGGTCTGATATAAGCTGCCTAGGCCATTAGCAGGAAACAAAAGAAATAACACTCCTTTTGTGAGACCCTTTCTGACACCTTGTAAAACCTATTTCCTTCTCTTCTCTATTTTGACACTAATATTTTTCTTCCCTGCCTTTTTTTCTGTATAGCATTTATCCCATTTGATATGCTATATATGCCCATTATTTACATGCTCTCTTTCTGGCTCCCATACAAAAATATAAGGCCTGCGAGAACAGGAATTCTCTATATTTTTGCTGTCCCCTGGCCTCTAGAATGGTGTCAGATTCAGAGTGTGCTCACTAAATACTAGGTCAGCAAAAGAACAAGTGAATGAGTAAAAGAATGAATGAATAATATTTTGAGGCTCATAAGGGTAAATTTGGTTTAGATTTCTTTTGGAGACTGAGGCAAAAGAGAAAATAGGATGAATTGAAATGTTTTTATTGTTGATGGAAGAAAACATATCAGTTATTCAAGAAATACACAGTTATTTCTGGCATGACATTTGTAAAGAAACTTATTACCTGATAATATACTGGAGGAGCTTTTAATGACATTTTAAATGATACATTAAATATTACTTTCATAGAACATGAAGAATTGATTTTATATGATTCTTTTGGTTCAGTTATCTATAAAAATTGATACAAGAAAAACTAATTTAATCCAGGTGGCTAACGATTAAAAAGAACCCAGGATAACTAGACTGGTGATATTTGTATTTCTGTATGTAATTCCCAGAAATATAATAGTTGAATCCAGTAGCATCAACAGAAACAATAACAAAAATTAGGAAGGTGACAAAGAGCAGACTAATGACCTCTCTGAACCTCAGTTTCCTTTTTCTTTAAAGGAAAATAATGGAAACCTTATTCTTTCCAGAGCTGCTGTGAATATTAGAGATGGAATTCAAAATGCTGGCTAACAAAGAACTGATTTGATATTTTGCCATTTGCAAAATGCTCTTCTGTCCATTTTCAGCTACTCCTCTCTGTGGTTCTGTGCTGCAATTAGTAGTATCACTCTGTTTTCTAGATCAGGAAACCAATTCCCAGGGGCGTGGATGGTGTAGCCGGTAAGCAGAGAGCTGTAACTCATCCCATGCTGCCTCTCCAAAGGTAGGATGCAGAAAGGGTGGAAACCTCAGGCACCAGGGCAGACAGCAGGATCCTGGGGGCCAGTCGCATGCCCCTGCAGCTGCCCCCCAGCTCAGCTACCATTGCAGATGAAACCCAGAGAGCTGGTTCCATGTCAACACCAAAGCCCAAGGTTTGGGGGCCAGATAAACTCCCTCCAGATAGCAGAAATCTATACAACTTCCATTTTTCTTAGGTTAAAGTCAAGACATTTCATTTTTTTGCTCAAAAATCAATTTGGGGCTTTATCCAGAGCTGAATGTGAAACCCCTCCTAAAGTATGATTCAATACATTGATTTTATCCTTCGAGCTTTATAGCCTCAGGCTACCAGAGTATGTGAAAACGCCTCCATAAATATCCAAAGCAGAGCAAATGTCTGTCTCTACACATTAAACCTAAAATAACCAGGACTCTGGGGTCCGGGCCTCCTGGCTTGAGTCGTGGTGCTGCCCTGGCAGGTCTCCTTTCTCTGTAATGCAAAGGCCCAGGGCCTGCCAGGAAGCCGAGGAGCCCAGACCTCAGAGGCACATATTTAGGGTTTCTGTAGCACCCAGGACCTCATCCATTAGAATTTTCTGTCTATTTCCAAGATACAGGGACTGGGAGTGATGAATTCTTTATTTCATGGTCTAAGAAATTGGCCAGTATTTCAGACAGGTGATTCTTTATGAAATAATATGCCAAGAAAACGTGATTATGTTTAGCTGGAGCTAAAGATCCCCACACAGCATAACAGGGATGCTGTTGTTTATTTTTCATCTTTTGCACCAGATAGCATATGTGCACTTCACATCAATTAGTTCACTGGGCCTCTCAATTTCTATGCAATATGCTGCCTCCATTCTGTGTACAAATGAGGGAAAGAGCCTTTAAGAGGGCAGTGCTTGCCTTTGGGGACCGTGTTTGGCAATGGGAAAGCTGAGATTGGAATCCATGTTCTTCCTGACATCGAAAGCAGCCCTTTCCCTCTGCTTTATTGCTGCTGCTGCTGCTACTATGAACAACAGCAACAAACATTGGCATTTTGTCCCTTGTAGTAGCAGCCTCCAAGAAGGCCCAGTGACCAGCGCCTCACGGGATGCACAGCCTCTGCTGAGAGCGGGCTGGACCTAGTGACTTGCTTCTGACAAATGCAAAAGTGACAGGATGACACCCAATGGACTGCGGTTTCTGTTTTGGGTGTTGTCTCCCCACCCCAGAGCCCTTGCTCTGGGAGAAGTAAGATAATGTTGAAGAAGCCCATGGGATAAGCAACCGATGCCTCAGACAGATGGCTTTGAGGACCTGAAACCTGCCAGCAGCCACATGAGCAGGCAGAAGGCCCTTCTGGAAGAGCCGTGAGCTGCTGTAGCCCCACTTGAGCCCCAATTGCACCTCGGGGACACCCTGAGCCAGGGACCAGCTAAGCCACTCTCAGATTCCAGACACTTAGAAACTGCAACATAATAAGTGTTTCTTATTTTTAGCTACTAAGCTTAGAGGTCATTTGTTACACAGTCATAGTTAATACACCATTTATAACATACCCCTAGTATTAATGCTACTATAGTAATAGCCATTCCTTCTTAAGGTTTTATCATGTGAGCAGCACATTCTAACTGCCTTACATGTAGCAGCAACTCACGTTATCCTTTCAGTGCTAGGTATTAGGCATCCACATTTCACAGATGAGGAAACAGACATGCAAAGGTAGCTAACCTTTCTAAGGTCATACAACTAAGTGACAACGTTTGCATTTGAAGCCAGGTAACATAGCTCCAGAATCTGTGCCTTTAATTACATTATTACTTCCTTCAAGTAGTCTTGAGAGGAGTAACCATCAAATTCTTATTTTATAGACTAGGAAACTTAAGATCAGATAATTTAAGATAATTTGCTTCAAATCACAAAGTCATCAAGTGGTATACAAAAGCCTCAAATCCTGTGCTCTTCTGAATGAATTCCTGTGATTCCTGCCTGAGAGAATGGGTGAAAAGCTTTCTCATCTAAATTCTTCTCTTTTCCTTCTCTTGGTGTTTTCTTTTTTCCTTCCTACCATGTCCTCATAATTCTTCTAGATGACTGAGGTCAGCAGGTGGGTAGAAGGAAAGGATTATTTAAAAAGGAAAGGCAACTCATGGTCTACACCCTTTAGAACTTGTAGATGTCCTGGGCAGAGAAACAGGTAAGGCTTGACAAGAGTTTCAATTTCCTAGACTGCTCAATGCAAGTGCCATGAAACAGACTAGGTTAAACTACAGGAATTTATTCACTCAGATTCGAGGCTGGGAAAATGTCCAAATTAAGCATGTCAAGGCAATGCTCTCTTCCTGAAGACTGGCTCCTCTGCCACATGTCAGGGCACATGGTGGCATCTGTGGGTTTCTCCATTCTTTTCCAGGTTTTGTTGATTTCTGCTTCTTGTTTTCTCTCTCTCCTTCTGACTCCTTTCTGCCTTCCTCAATTGGTCAGGAGCCTCCCAAGAGGCCCTAACTATTAGGAGGCTTTGGTGCCGCAGAGATAGGTGACATGAAGGGCTTAGAGGCCTGTTCATGTACTTCACCTTTACCTTCTGCACCTGCTGGGGACTCAGCTCAAAAACTGCATTTTCATCATGCAACAGAATGCTGGCCACGCGTTCGTCCATATGACTCAGTAGATTGGACACTGAGCTCATGGTGGGCCACTCTGGACACATAGTCATGTGATGTACCACAGTTAGGACTCAGTTCCTACAAGGGCCCAGCAGCACACTCAGAACTGTTTGCCAAATGTTGATATGCATCTGTGACAAACACATGGCCTTCCTCCAGAGACCTATACGTCTACACTCTCGCTGCAATAGATGACTCCTTAGCAGACTGATGGGCGTTGGTGTTGCTGGAGACTTTGCATTGCCTGTTGGCTTGCCTGTGTTTTTTTCTTTTGCCTGCAATTTTTCTTTTGTTAAGACTTCCAGGGCCTCTTCTAGAGACTAGCCCACTCTATGATTCTTATAAACCATCATTGTCCCAAACCAGAGAAGCACCACAAACGTAGCCTAACCTAACACCTCCTCTTCCACCTGTACCTCATCCCCATGAACCACAGGTGAAAGCCTTGGTAATTTATCCTGCTGACTGCCTGAGATCATGACCTCCTCTCACCACCACCATGTATCTTTAGTGACATTAGAGCAGTGTGATCCAGTTCCAAAATTTATCCTGATGGTCTGCTTTCTAGAATCACTCGAAAACCAACCTGTCTTAGGCTAGGTTCTCCAGAAAGCAGAGCCTGAGCCAAATGACATGTGCTTCTTAGGGAGGACAGTCCCAGAGAGAAGGTAGAGGAAAAGAGAAAAGCCAGTAGGAAGTGCATTACTGAGCTGCTACCACTTGGCACCATTGATTGCTCGAACACTGGGGCCATCCCTGAGAGCTGTGTAACCAATTTCTGGGAGAAAAACAATTAATCAGTCCATTCTCAGCACCTGTTGGTCAAAGATCTGCTTCAAAGGGCATTTATCTATCTACACTGCCTGGTGCATGTGCAGGACACCATGAAGTCTGTGGTGACGCATGCCTTTGTGTTAACAGGGAGGCCTGGGGCAGAAGGCAAGCTGACACGTTGGCCCACCAAGTCCAGGAAGAGCTGGTCACTGCAGCTGTCAAGCACATGGCCAAAGGCCAGACATGTGAGCCCAAAAGGCCCAACATGGTCTGTAAGTTTGTCTGATAATTTTCTTCCCTTTTCAATCTTTTCTGCCCTAAAAGTGGCCCTTTGGGCAATCCTTGGGGGAAGCATGACTGACCAGGAATGAATTAAAGTGTCTTGCTCTTTATTCCAAGATGGGAACTTGGCATTGTGTTTCTAAGGACTGGACTTTGCTTTTATCAAAGAAAGGTCTGTATCACTAAGGGCTCAGATTATTTATAGAAACTTTCTTTTGATGGATAACTCAGTCTTATTAGGGGAAAAATGAAGCAGAATTAGAGCTTTTGTATGTGGGGATTAAAGGGAGGTAGGGAGAGAAGATAGAGAAAGGGTCCAGAGCTTTACACATTGGAGCCTATCTCTGAAAGTGACCCCTTAGCTGGGGTCATTGGCTGGCAAAAAGATTCAGTAAGGACAATCAATCATGGGTGAAAGCTATTTTGACCTGCGGTAGCCGTCCCAGCACCACTGGCCTGCCTGGACCTCAAGACCTTGATGCCCAATCCTCGAGTCCATTGGCTTCCAAAGTGCTCATGCATATGCCAGGGAAGCTCAAAAAGATACTTTAGGGTGAAGGAAGAAACTATTAAACTCTCCAATTGTGTTTGTGTTTTTATTTAATCATTTAAACTTGTTACTATGTTAATTTGCATTTTTTACATATGCTTTATTATGTACGTAAGCATGTTGGAAAAATCAGACATATATAATTTATAAGTAAATATGTAAGTATATTGTGGGATATGTACCCAATATTTATTTGCTGCTAGGGCATATGATAAAAAATCTGGAAGTCACTTTGTGTTCTGCATGGGTGTGGCCAATTAGCCTGCTTTTGATTGAAATCAGGCTGAGTGGGATTTCCCTACTATGATTGTGAGTTCTGGCTAAGTTGTTCAGCCTTGCTGACCCTTGGCAGGTCTCAGTGAGCCTCTGGTTCTCTTGGGCAGTGTGGGGACATAACCCCTCTCTCTGGCATCTAGGACCAAACAGATCAAGTTAGAGTTCGCTGAGCTCGGGAAAGGTGGCTGGCTGGGACGGGGGTTCTCCTGTTCTATCTGGGAAGCTGCTGACCACCAGAGGAAGAGACAGCACAAAGATTGTCACGTGGTGGGGAGAACAGCCAGATCCTATGGGATTCTGATTCCTTTACTAACTGAGTAACCTGGGCATGCTGAGTAACTTAGCCTCTCTGAGACTGAGCTCCCATGTGTAAACCAAGAATAACAACTCTACATTCACGTGTAAACCAAGGATAACAACTCTCCATTCACAGGGTTGCTTGAGGGAATGGATGGGCCAATTCTAGCAAGACTTAAGGAATGTTTGTTGAGCCATTCAGTAAGAGAATGAATGAAAGAACAGGTAAATAATATTATGTTTCTGACATGTCCCCAAGGCCCCTGCCATTCCTCTGTCCCATCATCCTGAAGTTCTTTTCTGCTTCTTCCCTTAGAAAGGACGGCTGGGAAATTAGAAAGTACCTCTCTGGTCCTTTTCTGAAAGCAATGATGCCTGTGGGATGGCTGTCCGCCATGCAGCATTTGACGACTTTGTCCATGGAGGTTGGCCAGCCAGAGACCTGCCCGCCTGCAGCATGAAGCCCTGACGGTCTGCTCGATGGGACTGCACCCATCCTCTTCAGAGCTGCTGCCAAGGCTGCACATCTCAGCGGCAGCCCGGGGCCCCGGGAGTCAGCATGGGCTGCTGGAGCTGGCCCAGAGGCCCAGACATGGGGTATGCTGGCATTCTTTCTCAAGGGAAAGTTCAGAATGACTCTGAGCAGGGTATAGTGTAGCTAAGTCACATTCCATTTCTTTTATTTCTTTATTCTCTCAATATATATTTATTTTTTAATAGCTCCTCTTTTTTGCCAGATTCTGTGATAGGCAATACAGATGCAGAGATGAATCAGACGCAGTTCCTTCTACCTCCTCCTCCAAGCCTCAGTCTCCTCATCTGTGGAATGGGGGTACTAATATTGCCTCCCTCACCATGTAGGGATGAGGACTGAGCCATTAGCCTGGCACTGGCCCCCTCTGGGGCTTAATCTATGTGAGCTGCTGACATTGCAAGAAGGGAAAGGTCATGGGATCCAAGAAGCAGAGAAGCTGGGCTCATATCTCAGTCCTGGTGCTTACACTGTCAGAGCTGGGCAAGGCTACAGCTTCCGGCCCATCAGGGGTCAGGCCAGGAGCGTAATTCCTGATGCCCGGGGCTGTCGTGGGGATTCATCAACACCTTGGCTTTGGCATTCCCTCGCCCGGCGCCTGGCCCATTCTGTGATGCAATGGCCTTTGCAATTAGCCCTCTGTCCTAAGCTGTTTGCAGCTGCGCTGTGCACAGCCCTCCGGGGGCTTCATGCTGCCCCTCACCTGCCGTCACCAGCATTTACCAGGAATTTCCTATGTCTCTAGCAATATTCAAATTTATTTCTGAGCACTTTCTGATTGATGCTCGTGATAATACTTAGGGTATGTGCTGTTGTGAACCCAGCCCTTCAAATGAAGAAAGGGAGGCAGAGAGAGGTTTAATGACTTGTCCCCTAGTCCCACAGTCATGGTGGCAGGGCTGAGGTTCAACTTCGGTCTGCCTGACTCCAGAAGCTGAGCTCTACGTATTACCTGCTGTGCCTCTCAGCTAGTGCCCAGTTAGGTGGCTTCTTCTCAGCAACTCAGTGCTAAGGTTGACTCTGTGCTCAGCCCTGGGCAGAGGTGCTAGGAGAGTGAGGGAAACAGGAGGCCCATTTCCTTCTGGCTGGGAAGTTCTAACCGTGGTGGGTGGTGGGCAGTTTGAGGGCTAAGACAACACTACAGGACGGACACAGTGATGGTAAGCAACAGCCACTGCACCAAGGAGCATCTAGTCCCCTCTCAGTCACTGGTTCGAGGCCATCACATCTTCTCCCTTACTCTTCTCATCACCATCTGTCAAAGTGGAAGCATTGAACAAGTCAATCATTAAAATTTTCATTTTGCAAACACTTTTGTGTCTTAACTTGGCAGACCATGTAGCATAGCAGCTAAAAGCACAGATGTGGGAGTGAAGCTTCCCAGGTTCAAATTCTGGTTCTGCTACTTACAAGCTATGTGATTATAGGTAAATTACCCAGCCTCTCTGTGACTCAGTTTCCTCTGTGGGAATAATAGTGAACTAACTCAGAGATTTTTTTTGTGATGATCAAATTAGTTGATGTCTGTTAACAGCTTCATAAATATTCAATAAATAGTATCCATTATCATTCTCTAAACTTGGAGACTGGAATTTCTATTATCCCATGTCTTGGTCAGCTGTTGCCACAATAAGTCTCTTAACAGGCTGCCCCACATTCACTGGTTTAAAATGAGCCATGGGTGGAGTCACCCATCACCTGTCAGGGCTGAGCTGCACCTGGGCGCTGGGCGGCAGGTTCCATCTAGATGTTCCCCACATGTATCTCATCCTCCTTGGACCAGGGGATATGGAAGGAAAGCAGTTTCCTTCAGGCATTTCATTCTGGGGCCAAGCTGACTGGCCACCTAGGTCTTGTACCTGTAAGGTAGGAATCTGAGGTTCTCAGAAGGGCAAGAAGAAGTCTCTTCATGGCTGGCCTTGGAGCTGGCACAGTGCCATTTCTGCCCGCATTTCATTGGCCTGAGTAAGCTACCCTGTGCTTTTGCTGAACAATAATCTGAGTTTCCAAGTCCCCTGTTATCACTGAGGAGCACAGAGCTCAGGGGTGGCAGCACCAGTGCTTAGATCCAGCTTTCTTTGGTTTTAAATACTGTGAGTTTTTCCTTAAAGCAAAGCCTATCTCAATCCCAATATTGTGGGGTTCTTGGATTCTCTAGGCAACAAATATAAATTAATGTTAGTGTCCGTGAACTCTGAGAAAATTCAATGAAGTTTGGATGAGTTAGAAAAGAAACTTAAACTGGGATCAACTGAGGAACAAATAGATCTGAGTTAGTGAAGGAGTAGGGAGGCTGAATAAAGCAGGGCATGTGAAGTAAAAGGTTCTCAGGCCAAAGGAGAGAAGAGCTCAGCTCTGTGAGGGTAGGTTCGTTTTGTGTTATGTTCACTGCCACAGTCAAAGCACCAAGAACAGGGCCTGGTAATAGGAGGGGATCAGTAATTATTTGTGAAACAAATGAATCAATGTTGCTAATCAAAGATTAGAATAGCAGGATGGTGTGGAATGAGGACTTTGGAATCAGATCTGAAAGTGAAGTCTACCTATAAACTGCATAACACTGGGCAAGGTACTACTCTTGACACTTCTCTTTCCCTTACCAGCCCATACCCAATTCATTATCCAGTCCTGTTGACCTTATCATTTGAATAGCTTTTCAACTCCTCTCTATTGCTGCTGTTCTAATCCAATTCACCATTCTTTTGCAATAGCCTCTCAATAGCTGGATAAAGAAAACCTAGGTGCTGAGAGAGACTTAGAAACGAACGTAAATAAAACCAGGGGGTCAAAGTCTTCCCAGAAATTGGTCCTTGAGCTGAGTCTGAAGGTTGAGAAGATATTATCCAGGCAGAGAGGAATAGAATGAACTTTTAGCATGCAAAGAAGCAGGAATCTCCATGAATTATTCTGGAGGCTGCATGGCAATTGGGAAATATTTCCACAGGATGCTGGGAAATTCTGCAAGGGAGGTAATAACTCACCTGGATGATAAACCCAAGCCTCTTGTGCTTGGTTTGACTCTATGGTTGACCCCAGAAAAGCCATGTCCTTTAATCCTCATTCAATATTGCTGGGTGTGAGCATTTTGATTGTCCCCATGGAGATGTAACCCACCCAATTGTGGGTGGTAACTTTTGATTAGATGATTTCCATGGAGGTGTGTCTTCACCCATTGAAGGTGGAGTTGCTTACTGGAAGCCTTTAAAAGAGGAAACATTTTGGAGAGAGTCCCTTTTTGTAGAACCACGAGAAAGCCAGCAGATGCCTCCATGTTTGCCATGTGCCCTTCCTGCTAAGAGAGAAACCCTGAACTTCACTGACCTTCTTGAACCAAGGTATCTTTCTCTAGATGCCTTTGATTGGACGTTTTTATAGACTTGCTTTAATTGGGACATTATTTTGGCCTTAGAACTGTAAATTAGCAATTTATTAAATTCCCCGTTTAAAAACCATTTTGTTTCTGGTATATTGCATTCTGGCAGCTAACAACCTAGAACACCTCTTATCAACTCCCTTCCCCTGACCCTGAAACCTAGGAAGTCAGAATGAATAGTCTTGGAGGAATCATTTAAATGAAAGAAAACTTTGTTGAGTTTGATGACTGTAGTTGCTAAATCCATTTATTCTTTCATTCATGAAATATTTATTCTTTGAACACACAGTTTTGAGTCCTTGTTATATCCTAGGTAATTGGCCATCCTACTGGGAGGCATGAAACCAATGGATAGGATGTGGGGATTTTCCCCAGGGCATCCACAGTCAATTGGGGTAGACGTGTGAAAACCACAGAAGTAAGTCCTATAATAGAGGTCCGTACAAAGTGCTGTGGGAGATGCTAAAGCTCTGGGAGAACTATTAAAGCGATCCTAGAGGAGGTGACAGACAAGACTGCCTGAAGATGAGGGGGAATCTATCAGGAGGAGACAGGGTAAAGGGATCGGCACTGCAGGTAGAGGGAACTGTGCGTGCAAAGGTGTGAAGGCATATGAAAGGTTACAGTGTGTTCTGATAACAGCAATAATTTCAGCATAATGGAAGAGATAGAGAGGTCAACTCATAAGTGGTAGGAATAAACCAAGAGTAGATGGTAAGGACATCCCATAACTTCCTCAGGCTTCCTACCTCCCTATCTCACAACGCTTGCAATGTTCCTTTCTTTCCCTTTTATCTTTTTGAGATTTCTTGTTATAATTGAGCCCACAGATTGTTTTGATGCACATTATTGGTAGCAGCAGCTGATAATAATCTTCAATCTAATACTCCTTCCTATACTTTATGGAAGCTATGAAACTCACTGAAAGTCTCTCTCTATTGGGTTAAGTGGAGCCAATTTCTTTTGCTTTTCCTTTGGGCTTTGGTTTTATTAGAAGAATTAATGAAAGCATATAGTTTTTTTTTAAATGCAAATGTCCTCTTCTCTGAACCTTATGACATTTTCAACTATAAGGTTTTATTCTCAAGTCCAACATGCAAGATCTGCCTGAGGTGGTGTAAGGAGACTTCACTGAATGAATTAGGGGAAGGGAGGGTTGATAAAAGGGCTCTGTGCAGGGTGCTCTGAATATGTGATTTTTCTATAATCCTCCCCCCAGGTATTATCCTCCTCAGTTTGCAGATGAGTAAATGCAGGCTCACGGAGGAGGTTGTGATATGTCCAAGGTCACATAGGTAAAAGAGGCGAAGCTGGGGTCTAAACCCATGTCTGTCTGAACTCAGAGTCCAGATTCTCCTCATTAAATCCTGTGGACTCCTTCACTCATTCAAAAAAATGCCAATGCACTTTCAAGTCACTTGCTTGTGCTCAAACCTCACCAAAACCAGACCAAGCAATTGCCTAACAACAGCAATTATGATGACAAAAATACCCACCCACGGCCACTGCAATAATACTGCTTTATGGTTGACAGACCTTCTTTGTTTGTACCCACCCAAGAGTCTTTGAGAATGGAAGGGCTTGGATTAGCATTTTCATTTTACTGCAGAGAAAATGATTGGGACCTCTGGAACATGAATTGTGTGCATACGGTATTTTAAAAATCAGTTTGGTAATTTCTGGGATCACAGGACCTGCAGAGGGTAGCCTATTTAAAGCATTGTGGACTAATGGAGCTTAGGAGTCAGAGAATTTTAGACCTTGAGTAAGTCACTATCTTCCTTGATCTTAAAATCTATATCTTGCAAAGTGAGTAAGAAATAAATAGTTACTACCTTGCATTGTACTATACTTATAAAAACTGACTTGTGCGATTGGCCAAGGAAGTGCAGCAAACTTTGGACCAGAGAAAGAACAAAAAACCTGAGACTTTATTTCAACAGATTAAGCATAGGCATCTATCTCTTTCCCTTTCCCTTTTAAAATGGAAGTAAAAGAAATACATAAAACCACAAGGCAGAAAATGAGGTGACATATAATAGAAGAGGAGAGATGACAACAAAGTCTGGACATTTAAAAGTTGATGAAAGATTAGAAAAGCAAAGAAAGTCAAGTACTAAGATCCTGGCAATAAAGAATAAGTTGTGCTGTCCCCAAAGAAACTCAGAAGTGCTCTGAAGTTGGAGGCCTAAGGTAGAGAAAGTTGAGATGGACAACAGACAACTGTCAGTCTGAATGAGGAGAAGTGAGCCTCCTCTTCAAACACCTTCCCTCATCCCACACAGGTCACTAATTTTCCATACCCATAAAAAAAGAAGCTTATTCTGCAGAAGAGGTGCTAGTCCCAAACCACCAGCAAAATCAGAAGAGGAAAAAAATTAAACTTTCCCAATTCTTCCCTTGCTGAGTTCCTAGAAGATAGAAGAGATCAAATAGTCCCAGAGGAAATGCCTGTAGATACTGGTGACTTTTTTTTGCATGGGCAGGTACCAGGAGTCAAACCCGGGTCTCTGGCATGGCAGGTAAGAATCTGCCTGCTGAGCCACCATGGCCTGCCCATATACTGCTGTCTTTTATACCCCCACAAACTTTGGAACCTGTCCAGCCATCCCGCAGTCAGAGCAATGCCAAAGTTCTGTCCATATTTCCAGAAGCCTCACAGCATTTTAGTGCCTGTCTCTTATGAACAGAAAAGATAGGATTTCTGCATATTTGAAGAAAAACTCCAAGAAAGAAAAACTCCAAGGAAAACAAAAAACTGCAAAAAGTAACTCAGAGAAATTGGAAACATTATAAAAAAAGAAGAAAACTTCAAGACAACTATAATTGATATCCCTAAGAAGAAAAGAAAATAAAGCACATCCATGAAACAATAATAGGAATCTATAGATTTATTTAAAAATCACAGAAGAAATTTCACAAGGGACAGAAAGTTACAGATTCAAGAAGCTGAGTGAACCCCAAACAAGATAAATCTAAAGAAATCCACACCAATATACATCATAATCAAACTTCTAAAATCTAAAGAGAAAAAAAAAGCTTGAAAGTACCCAGAGCAAATAACACCTTACCTATAGTGGAAAACAATTAAATGACAGCAGATTTCTCACTGGAAACCATGTAGGTCAGAAAAAGTGTTCATATTTTTCAAGGTCTGAAGGAAAAGAACATGATACCCAGAGAAAATATTCATCAGAAATGAAGAGGACATCAAGGTATTCTCAGAAGAAGATAATTTTTCATGAGAAGAACTACCTTAAATGAAAGGCTAAAGAAAGTTCCCTAAATGCAAGGGAAATGATAAGGCTAGGAAGCTTGGAACACTGGAAAGGAAGAAAGAGCACAACATGCACAAATATGGGAAAATACAAAAGGCTTTACTTCTCCTGGGTTTTCTAAATTATGTTTGACAGTTGAAGCAAAAATTATTAACAGTATCTGAGGTTTTTCTAATCATATGATGAGGAAATACTTAAGACAATTATATTACAAATAGCAGAAAATAAAGAGATATAAAAGAAGATGAGATTTCTGTAGTTCACTTGAATTGGAAAAATGTTGACACAAATAGATTGTGATAAGTTATGTATATATAATGTAACATCTACAGCAACTGCTAAAAAAGCTATACAAAGAAATACACTCAAAAACATAGTAGATAAATCAAAATGGAATACTAAAAATGTTCAAGCAGTCCTCTGAAAGACAGGAAAAAGAAAACAGAGAAATGAAAAAAGACAACAAACAGAAAAAAATGATAGAATTAACATATCAATAATTACATTAAACGAATATTTTTTTAAACATACCAGTTGAAAGCAAAGATTGGAAGAGAAGAATTTTTGAAAGACCCAATGATATGCTGTCTATAAGAAACTTGCTTCAACTATTCTATATAGATGGGCTGAAAACAAAAGGTTGGAAAAAGATATAATTCAAATATTAATGAAAGGAAAGCAGGAGTGACTATCCTAATCTTATATAAAGCAGACTTCAGAGCAAAGGACATTAGCAGAGACAGACAGGGACATTATATAATAGTAAAGAGTCAATCCTCTAAGGAGTTTTAGCAATCTTAATCTGTATGCATCAAAAAACAGAGTTGTTAAATATTTGAGGCAAAAACTGATCAAACTGGAGGAAGAAATAGACAAATCTACAGTTATTTTTAGAGATATCAACACGCTTCTAGGAACAATTGATAGAAAGTCTAGACACAAAATCAGCAAGGATGTAGAACTTAACACCACAAACAACAAATCTGAATCAACATTTATAGGACATTCCAACCAACCACAGCAGAATACACATCATTTTCAAGTACTAAGGTGCATATAGCAAGATTGACCATTTCCTATGCCATAAAACAAACCTCAAAAAATTTAGGAGAAAATGGAATCAAACTAGAAATCTATAACAGATAAGAGGAAAATCTTCAAACACTTGTAAACTAAACAGCAGGCTTCTAAGTAATCCCTAAGTCAAAGAAGATTCAAAGAAAATAAAAAAATACATTGAACTGAATGAAAATGAAAATATAGCATATCAAAATTTAGGAATACATCTAAAGCAGAACTGAGAGAAATTTATAGCTCTAAATGCTAGAAATGAAGAAACATCTCAATTAATAATCTAAGCTCTCACCTTAAGAACCTAGAAAAAGAATGAAATAGACTAAAACAAGCAGAAGGAAAGAAATAGTAAAGATAAGAACAGAAATCAATGAAAGTGAAAACAGAAAAAAATTAAAAAATTAAACAGAGAGGTGATTCTTTGAAAAGATTGGTAAAATTGACAAACTCCTAGAAAAACTGACAGAGAGAGAGAGAGAGAGAAATTACCAGTACCAGTAATGAACCATAGAATATCCCACAGACACTACGATCATTAAAGGATAAGGGAATATAACAAAAATTTACACAAATAAATTTGAAAACTTAGATGAAATGGACCACTTTTACAAAAATTGCAACTACCACAACTCACCCAAATTGAAATAGGCAATCTGAATGGGTGTATAACTTTAAGAAAATTGATTTTGCAATTTTAAAACTCCCAAAAAAGACCTCTCAGTCCTATGTAAATTCACTGGAGAATTCTGACACACATTTAAAGAAGAATTAACAGCAATTCTACACTGTCTCTTCCCCATAATAAAGGAGGAGGAAATACTTCCCAATTAATTTTATATGATGCTGATGGCACTCTGAGCCAACCCTAGACAAAGACAGAATAAAGATAAAGGGAACGGACCAATATCCCACATATATATAAACACAAACATTCTTAACAAAATGTTAGCAAAGAGGATTAAAAAATCTATAAGAAGAATTATAAACCGTGACAACAATGGGTTTATTCCAGAGATGCAAGCCTAGTTCAACATTCAACAATCAACAGTGTAATCTCCCCTATCAAAGCCTAAAGAAGAAAAATCACACGATCATATCAAATGATGTAGAAAAAACACTTGACAAAATTCAACATCATTCACAAGAAAACCTCTCAGAACAATAGGAATAGAGAGGAAACTCACTAACTTGATAAGGAGCATTTACAAACAATCCTACGGCTAACATTATACTTAATGGTGAAAGACTTAATCCATTTCCCCCTAGGATAGAAACAAGGCCAAGGTATCCACTCTCACCATTCTCATGCAGCATAGGCTGCAGGTTCCAGCCAGTGCAACAAGGCAAGAAAAGGAAATATAAGGCATACGGATTGGAAAGGAAGAAATAAAATTGTCTTTATTTCCAGATGACATGATTGTCTACATGGAAAATCCCAAGAAATATACAGACAACAATGACCGAAACCCTAGAAAGAACAAGTGAGTTCAGCAAGGCCATAGGATTCAAGTTAAGCATGAAAGAACCAATTGTATTTCTACATACTGCAATGAACACATGGGTATTTAAATTGAAAAAAAAACATTTACAATTATTAAAAACCAAGAAGGAATACTTAGGTGTATATATAACATGTATAAGATTTATATACTGAAAACTGCATAGCACTTATGGAAGATATCAAAGAAGATCTAATATAAAACACAAAGCTAAAACTAAACTAGAAACTAGCATATAAATTAAACTAAAAAATTATAGAGGATGATCTTTGGGATCTAGGACTAGGCAAAAGTTCTTTGACAATACAAAAATCTTGATCCAAAGAAGGAATAATTGATAAACTGGACAATCAAAATTAAAAGCATCTGATCTTGGAAAGAACTGTTAAGAGGATTAAAAAGCAAACTACAGAGTGTGAGAAGATATGTGCAAACCACACATTCAGCAAAGGACTAGTATCTATAATATATAAAGAACTCTCAAAACTCAACAATAAAACCCACAAAGAATTCAATGAGAAAATGGGCAGAAGGCATGAAGACATTTCACTACAGAGAATATACAGATGGCAAACAGGCACATAAAAAGCTATCCAAAATATTAGCTGTTATAGGAATACTCAGGAATACTGCAGAACTGTGAGACAACAAATTGCTGTCATTTTAAGCCACCCAGCTTGTGGTACTTGATAATGACAGCCCTAGGAAACTAGTACCCATTCATTCATTCATTCATTCATTCAACAAATATTTATTAAGGACTGAGTGTTAAATTCCAGCTGGGCTCTGGTGATAAAATGGAATGAACTTGACTTAGTCCTGATTTTCATGCACAATTTTGAGAGGTGATAAGTGTAATGAAGGAAACTCAGCAGGTGTAGTGGCAGCGAATAAAAGGTGAGAAGCAGTATCACAGGCATGTTGGCCTGAGGTGTCTTTTCTATGGAGCTGATATTTAATGTGGCTCCTTAAGGGAGGTTCTGGAAAGACATTCAAGGAGGAGGGAGAACCATGTGGTCCTGAGGGAAGAGAGAAATTGGCTGCAGGAGGTCCTGGAAGTCTAGAGGCTATGGGCCATGAGCTACGCCACAGCTGGGATCATTCCAAATGTCCAGGCTTTCAGATGTGGTATCACTTAGTTCAGGATCTCAAGAGACTTGCTAGATTGAGTTCCTTCCTCTCAGGAAAGTAAGATCAGGGAGTGTGGGAGAGAGGAAGAGGGAGAAGAGGAGGGGGAGAGATGGGGAGGGAGCAGAAGGGGATAGGGGGAGGGAGAGAGAATACTCTAGCCCAGGGGTGCAGAAGAACACATTGCTTTAATAGGGAAATGGGAACAACTTGGCTTATGATCTTAAGGTGATAAACAAAGAAACGTGAGAGAAGGATCAGGGAAGGAAAGGAAAGGGGGCAGAATGAGCTTCTGCAGTTGGAGTTGTAGAAAAGGCTGAGGGTTTTTTCCCCTCCCCTCCCTTCCCCTCACTGGCACAGGCTCTGCACATGCAACTCCATGCATTTTGACTGCAGAAATTCAGGAGAAGAATGAGTTTCCCACTCCAGGGCTTTGCACTGTGTGAAACAGGAGGTGTAGATCAGGAGGCTGAGGAGACACACAGAATCCTGAAACCAAGGTGCACAAAGGCTCACCACTCCCTGTGAGGGTTCGTCTCTCTTCCGTTATCCCTGGAGATCTGACCTCTCTCATCCAGCTCTCTGCATGCACAGTCTTTCTCCAACATTCTTGTTCAGTCTTCAAGCAGCAGCAGGAGTGATCTTTTTTAAAAATATCAACATGAGGATACCACTCTCCTGCTAAAAACCTTCAGCAACTTCTCCTTGCATTGCAGATGCAATTCTAAGTCCCAGGCGTGTCTACTTCTCCAAAGGCCTCTCCCTTGTTGCCTGCCTCTCTTCCTCTCTCCAGCGATCTGTTCTGCAGTCCCTTCAAAGGGATATGTGGAGCTACAGAGGTTCTAGGTGGGCCCCCAAACTATCCAATTTCTTGGCCTTTTGGTCTATCCTTCCCTTGTCTATCAATTTAAGGCTGTAACAGTCTTTACCTCATGAACTGTTGTGAAAACTGATGAGAAAATGCTGGAAAAGGGTGCATCACAGACTCCAGAAAGGGTAGGTCCTGCTGGGGATGCTATAAATTATCTGGATCTTCCCTCAACTCTGCCCCCAAATCTTAAACCAATGACCCTGTCCATCTGGAAGACCCATTAGGCTCCATAGAGAAGGAGGGTACCAGGCAAGCTTGCCATTTCTACAAACGGAAGGAAGGGAAATAGCAACTTAAAAAAACAAAGCTGGGATATCTACTATAAAAGTTATATAATGCCATCATTAAAATGTTTGAAACCATAAAAAAATGGTCAAAAAAAGATAAAACAAAGCAATTTATAATCCCTCTACAAAAGGTAATTATTTTTAAAAGGTGGGCTCTATTATTTCTAGTTTCTTTTTTTAATTCATAGACATACATTTCCCTGTTTGTTTTGTTTGTTTTCAATAGTGATAAACAAGCTATCCAAGAATGCTTTACCCTGACTTTTACTTCACTGAACATTCTAACCTAAGCATTTCTTTGTATTTTATAGTGATAGTAACTCATATTTACAGGGTGGTCACAACTGGTTGGGAACAAAGCTCCTTGCATCTCAAAACCATCCTACAAGGTGGGTATTATGTGCATTTTGGGGTCAGTGAAACCAAGGCTTAGAGCAGTTCAGGAAGATGTGCACGGGACTGAGTGGTGAGTGGCAGAGCTAGATGCAGGAGGTGTGACTGACCAGTTCCACGGACCGCCCCCTTCCCGCTGTGGCCCCTTGCACATGGCTCTGTCATCGTGCAGATTGGCTATAGCATGTCAGAGAGCAGGCTGCAGAAACCCTGGGGGATTTGCTGGCAGCCCTTCCAGAAAGAGCGACACTTACACACTCCCTTTTAGTACAGCCTGTATCAAAACTAAGAGCTCAAATAATGCCAAGCACTGCTGCTGATTCAACAGCATGATGTTTTTACAATGATTTCTTTTCTGAAAAGTTACCCCTGAAAATTTAACTGCAGAAATGTTTAGAAATTCTTTGGCTCTTCTCACTCAGGAGTGCCTTTGACCTGCCTCTGTCACCTGCTGGTCTCCGCTGGTGCTGGTCTTTAAAGCTCCATTGTGATGGTGAAGTTCACATGTTAACATGTCCAGGCAGTGGTGTCCAGTCTGGTCAAGCAAGCACTGGCCTGATTGTTACTGTGAGGGTACCTTGTGGACTTAAACCATTAGGAAGTTGAGTGCATCTATGGCTGATTGTCTCTACAGTCCACTGAGGAGATTGCTTTCAGCAATGAGGGAAGCCTCGTTCAATCCACTGAAGGCCTGCAAAAGGAAAAGTGGTCATTTCAACAGTCAGAAGGGAGAATTTCCACCTCTGCTTTAGTCAGCCAGCTTCTCTTGGAGAATTTATCGAAAACTTCATCAAAGTCCCCAGCTTGCAGCTTGCCCTGTAGACTTTGGATTTGCCCAACCTCATAGGCATATGAGCCAGTTCCTATAAAAACCCCCACAATATTTACATTATATATATCGTATATATATAAATCTCACAGTATTTACATTATACGTGTATGTATCTCCGGTCAATTCTATTTCCCTAGAGAACCCTGACTAATAAACACATGTACCGGATCAGGGATAAAAGTCACGTGGAAGTGAAAGCTTTTGTCTCAGGCACTCAGGACCACCCCAAAAGTGGTTTATTTCTGCTCGCTAATGACCTAGCACCTCCTCAGCTTGACTTGTTAGCCATGACTCTTCATTCCGTGACAGAAAAAGCAAATCGAGTGGGTGTGACAGGGAACATTGTGTGTAAGGGTTGACTGAAGGCATCCCTGGATCAGGGCCTCAGACAACGCCATCAGGACCCCAACTTCACACAGCCTCCTGGAGAAGGGTAAGATGGCTTAAAGCCCACCAACTCTGAACCCAGAAGGAAGAGAGAGTGGTGTTTCAGTCTCTCACCAAATGAAGAGTTAGCTCCCTTTCCTTGGTTAGGCACACTTTTGGAAGTCAGAGCTGAGTGTTACGGGAGCATAGCTATTCCCTTTGAGTCCTGCAATGACATTTTGAGGAAGAATTTGGATTTGTTCTCAGCTGTTGGTGCTGGGATCTTCCTCCAAATGTTTGGGACTTTCCGGGTATGACGTCACTCAGTTTGGATTCTCAAAATACTCTCTAGTTGAATCTTTTTCTTCCAAGGTGGCTGGGAGAGAGAAAGGGAGTGAATGAGAGAGAGCATCTGGGTGGGCCAGGCTGGGTACCAGGTGTCCGACTCATGCTCTCATTTACTCCTAATGACGAGAGGAAAGCATCCTTATCTCTGATTTATAGTTGAGGAAACTGCAGCTCAGTGGAAGGCGCTCAGGTCTGTTGACCTGAAGCCTGTGCTCTGGACCACCACTTTCCTTCCTAGATAGGAGACACTCAGCTAGAAGGAGAGAAGCTTCAGCAGAAAGACCGTTTCTAACTTCAAAATCTAAAGCCTGGGTGCAGAAGAGTGGGTCAGCGGTGGGCTGACCACACAATTTACTTTCCAAAATGGGGCACCATTGACACTGAAAGAGGGGGCTATTAATAATTTTGCTAGAATAACAGGCTTATCCTGGGACTCTGAGCTGAATTGGGATACACAATTATTCTAACCAAAGGCAACCACGTGAAAGACATAGAAAAGCTGTCTGAGCTTGTTTTTGCAGATGAGAAAGCCGAGGCCCCACATGGCAGATTTGGTGAGTAGAATAGCTGGGATTCTCACCCAAGTCTGTACAATTCAAAAGTTCCTGCCCTGTTTTTCCACTGCAGTCTCCTGTCTTCTGAGGGCCTTGATTTCACTTCTCCAAAGCACAGCTCCCTGGGGGTGGGGGTGGCCCAGGCACTGCCAGCAGCACCCTCCTCTGCCAACATGTTGAGAACACCATCTTCTCCTCAAATCTGTTTATTCCCAGAGACATCCTGCCCTCGCTTCCCATATGGAGACTCCCTCTGCGCCCAGCCCTGGAGAATAGGCAGGATGAGATGTGCTTTCCATTTGCCAAATGCAGAAAACTCTGCAGGTCTCAGCATTCCTATTTCTATCACTTATGAGCTAAATTGTGTTCTCCCCCCAATCCCCAAAAGAGATATGTTGAAGTCCTAACCTCTGGTACCCAGGATGAGAACTTATTTGGAAATAGAACCTTTGCAGATGGAATTAGCTAGATGAGGTCATACTGGAGTAAGGTAGGCCTTTTATCTCCTATAACAGGTGTCCTTAGAAGAAGAGAAGAGACCCAGAGACAAGAGACAGGGAGAAGGCCATGGATGACAGAGGCAAGGACTGGAGTTGTACATCTACAAGCCATGGAGGGCCAAGGACTTTTGGCCACCACCAGAAGCTAGGAAGAGATGAGGAAGGACTTTTCCTTAGAGCCATCAGAGAGAGCTTAGCTCTACTGACACCTTGATTTTGGACCTCTAGTCTCCAGAATTGGGAGAGAAGAAAAAAATTCTGTTGTTTCAAGCCACCAAGTCTGTGGCAGCGGTGGGAAACCAAGATACCATCTAACTGTCCCATGCCCATTCCTCCTTCACCCAGACTCCTCCCCACTCATTTAAGCATTCATCCATTCAGCTAATAGTTGATTAATCTGCTTCATTTGCTGCACATATCTCAAGCAATGACTCTGGGCTGGGACCTCTGTTCAGTGTTGGGTACTAAAAGAAGAATAAGGCATGTGCTTTCTGTCCTCAGGGAGCTCACAACCCCCTGCAGGAGGTAGACAGGCAAAAGCTCTACATTATCCAGTCAGCAAAGTGCTGGGAGCATGAGGAAGGAAATGGCTATTGTAGCCTGGGCGTGGAGGGTTAGCGACATTTTCTTGGAAGAAGAGATAGCAGCGCAAGGTGGATACATTCATATACCCACCCGCCATCCATCCTCTATCCATCCGACAGTTTTGCTTAAGTATATCTGTGTGTAACAAGCCCTAATTGCTCACTGTAATGGTTCCCCAAATATATATGGTCTTCCAGGGGCTAGGCTCTGTTCCAGGTCTTATAAGTAGGAATAAGCATGCCTTCATGCGACTTGGAGTCTGCTGTAATTGGTTCCCTAATTGTGCTGAGCATGATAAGCTCCTGGGGAATTTTTTAGCAATGAAGATTCCCAAATCTCACTCCTGAATTCTTGGTAATTAAATTGATAGAGCACTCTCAGCTGTTCTGAAGTACCCCAGGTGATTCAGCTGGGTCTAGTTGATGCCTAGTGCCCTTGGAAGGTGAGAAGAAGTGGAGAGTAAGTCTAGACATTCCAGGTAGAGATAGCGCATTAAAAAAAGGTCCTAGGAGCATGAACATAGAGGGGTGCATTTAGGAAAAGGAGAAAGAATCAATGACCAGGAAACAGGGTTTATAGGAATGGCCAAGTGGCGGGAATGAATGGAAAATTCTGGAAGGTAGATGGAAGCTAGATTTTCATGGGAGGGGCTGAGTTCTAAGATGGTAACTTTTGGATTTATCTTATAGGTAACTGGAAGTCATAGAAGCTATTTTAAGCAGGAGGCAATATTTTTAAAACACCCATGAATTATGTGAGTCAAGGGCGTCCTCATTTTCTAAACCTTCAAGAGGTTCTTTGTCTATGAGGGACAATTTCCATCATTTGGGAGTAGCAATATCCGCCTGAGGGGGGTTAGGAATTGAATGAGATTAAGTGGCACACGGTGCTTAGTAAACAGTAGTGCAATTGTTCCCACTGAACATGTGAGACTCCAGAGACAAAGCTAGACGAGGTCTCATGCAATTAAATACAGTCATGGGAGGTGTAATGGATACCTGGCTCCCAAGGCTGGTTTGCATGAAGAGGATGAAATAAAGGAAAAGAGAATCAAAATTAGGGAAGTGCTTATACATGCTGGGCTATTTACATATTAGGCTGAATCAGTTTTCATAATGATCAGACTTTAGTGACAAGTCTTCATATCAATGAGGAGCCCCTTAAGGAAGAGATTTGCTCACAACTCTCACCTCTGTGCCGCTGTCTCCTCTTTGTGTGCTCTTCTCCCTGACCCGTGCTCCTCCTCCTTCATCCCAGATCTCTGCTGGAGGCTGCTCTCATGGCAGCAGGACTGTTACAGCCCAAGGTTCCTGGGTCAGCACATCTCCAGGCTTCCTTGCTCATGCAGGGCAGTGCAGGAATCCAGGCCATCTCCTCTGTCATTTGGCTTCCAGAAGCCTGCCCTATTCCAGCCTTCGCTGCCTCTCATGGCACATGACCTGCGCTCCTCTTCCTCCTGCTAGCAAGGCTCTGGCTTCTGGGAATAGGATGCGCATTTACAGGGTCTGCCCTCTCACTAATGAATGAGTTGGGTAGGAGCCTAGAAGTCTATTAAAGTTGTTGATTCACTAATTTATTTTTTTCCTCTCTCTGTTGGCCTGAGGACTTCTGCAAAATAACATTATGATTTGGTGGCTACACCTAGGTGATTCAGCAAAACAGACACATGTGGGGAAGGGCCTCAGGCTGCAGGACCCTCCATGCACTTGTCCTTTCCCTCCTTCCTCACAGCTCACAGACCCTGCAGTGGTCCCTGCAAGGACACATGTTGAGAGGAGCATGGACCCTGCACCTGTGGAATCCACAGCCCAGTGCAGAAGACTCGTGGATGCTGGAAAGCAGAATTAAGTGAATACACGCACCTTCGTTTATACTGTCTTACAAAACTCCATTCGTGTTCCACTCAGATGTCCGAGGATCCCTTGTTTCATTGACATGCCTCCCCCACCCCCAACCTTAGCCAGTACCTGCTACTCTTCTTTGGAGAACAGAGATGCATGCCCTCATCTTCTATCCAGGAAAAAGGAGCAGTGAGCAGGGTTAGGATCAGTGGTGCATGAGAGAGCCAAGGAAATGGTGGCTCAGATTGGATGGAACTCCCTTCCCTCATGTGATTGAGGTCCCATGGAGAGCTCTTCAGGCTGGTGTGCAGTTCCCTGACCATCAAGGACTCAGACTTTTTCTATCTGGCTGCTGATCTGCCAAGTTCAGTTTGCAGCTCCATGGTTCAAGAATGCTTCCTGGGCTCCAGCCATCAAATTTGCATCCCAGCTAGCAAAGAGGAGGAGGGGCTGAAAGGAGTGCATCCTCTTCCTTTAAGGACTTTTCTTGGAAGTCCCAGAGGACATGTCTATGACAAGAATTTAGTCCCATGGCCTAAATTCCGGGAAAGGTGGTCAATTTGGGGCAGCTTGTGTCTACCTAAAAATCAGGGGTCTACTCCTAGGGTAGAAAGAGAGCAAATAGCAGGATTAATTAACAGTCTGCCAAACAGTGGAAAAGAAGGAAAATGGCCTTTGCTTGTCTAGCCTGAGGATGAAGCATCAACCCAGTAGAGAAGCTTTCTCTGGCAGATACTGATCAACTCTCACAGCGTGATTCTTGTGCAACATAGTGGTGACAACATCTGACTCTTCTCTCCCATTTATCAAAGACCCTATTCCATCAGCGTAGTTTCGTATGGGCCAGGTTCCACTGGGGGTGGGGGCAGGCACTAAGTGCCCTGCTCCAAGAAGGAGTGAAGACGAGGGGATCTTGGAAGAGGAGGAGGAGGGGGAGGAGAGGGAAGAGGAGGGGGAGAGGGAAGAGGAGGAGATAAAACCTTATCTCATCATCTTAAAAATACAGTAACACACTTCAGCCCAGTCTATCCTACTGGCTTTCTGGGCACCTGGGGACCACATACACGTGGCCAAGTGGGACTTTTCCTCCTCCAACTGATTTCTCTCACCCAATTGTTTTTGTATCTTAGCAAGTGTAATGGCATCACCATCACCCAAGCCAGAAAACTAAGAGTCACCCTCCTCTCTTCTCTCTCCCTCATTCCTCCTCCTCTCTCTCCCCACCCAGCTCCCATCCCAGGGGGCCCCAGGTCTCTGAAATGATGCAGCACCACCTCCCTTCTCCTTCCCCTGTGCTTCTGGCCTCTTCATCATGCCTGACCTCAACAATTCTAGGAACCCCTTGCCCATTTACAGCCTACAGTTCCCCACAGGTATTCCATACTCCACACAGTCCCTTTGAAGGCTTGGTTGCTTGTCTTTTATCACTGCCAAGCCCAAGCACAGACACATTTTCACACGTTGGCCGAGGGTGTCCCTCTGTCTGAGTTGCCTTTACACCCTTCTCTATCTTGCCAACTCTACTCAAGCACTAGAGCTCAGTGTCATCACATCTGCCCTATAATGCTTTCTTTGTCCTAATCTGCCCTTATCCTGACTCCAAACAAGTCACAACACAGTCTGCACATTTCCTGATCTGTGCACACTCTCAGCCTATGCACGCTGGTGATGAAGCTCCCATCACCTTGCACCACAGGAATGAATGCCTGGCTCCTCAATAAAGCAGTAAAACAAATTAACTCAGTAAAGTAAATTTCTGGGGGTGAATCTTACTCTTTGCTGAATCCCCAGTACCTCACCCAATGCTATGGACTATTGGTGTATGAATGAATGAATGGATGGATGTATTTACAAATGGATAGATGGATGGATAGGTGAGTGGATGGGTGGATGGGTAGAAGGATGGGTGGATGGATGGGTGAGTGGATGGATGGGTGGATGGATGGGTAGATGGATGGGTGAGTGGATGGGTGGATGGGTAGATGTATGGGTGGGTGGATGGGTGGGTGGGTAGAAGGTATAGATGGGTGGATGGGCGAGTGGATGCATGGATGGGTAGATATATGGGTATGTGGATGCATGGGTGGATGGATGGATGAGGGGAGCTTTGCTGAACATTTTGTTCCTAACACAGCCCATCTGTATCAGGAAGCTGATCCATAGAAATCTTAAATATGGAGCATAGATTTGGACATCCAAACTGTGAAGCTGATATAATTTATTACTTTCATTATTTTATTCAGCATATTATTTTTATATGCAAATACAGTAAACACCAAAGCAGAAAAGCTGAATTAATGTCTTTAAAATACATAAAGCAACATTCATGTGCAGCTCTATCAGAGAAAGATGGTCTGATAGTCCAGCCCACTCACATAGAACAATGGGAAAAGCGCAGGTAGCCACGGGATCTGGAAGCTTCTAGGATTCACTGATGAGAGGTTCTGAAAACCTCCCAGGGATGAGTGAAGCAAGCTTGAGCACTCTCCACACTCAGCAGAGGTAATTGACTCAAAGCCCTGTAAACCTCAGGAGGCTAATTGCTGGCAAGAACTATGCTCACTTCCAGCCTTTGGAGGTCCGATAAGCATGGAGAAATATTCATGAGCAAAAGTGTCCACGAGAGGACTAATGGGTTGATTGAGGGGGAAGGGAGGATAATGAAGGGTTGGAATAGGCCGTCAAGTCTTGGAATGCAGCCCTCGTGAGGTCAAGGAACCAAGGAGACAATAGCTGCACCTTGCGGGCCCCACACGCCAAGAGCGGAGGCCACTCCAAGAAGGCAGGAAGGGGTGAGCTGGAGGCATCGAGGAAAAAGCAGTGTAAATTGAAAGTACATTGCTTCTATCTAAAACACCTCCTCCTCCAAGAACTGACTTTGGTTTGGGCTTTTCCCAGGGACACACACAGATGCTTGTGGACAGTGTCCCCTGGACAAGGTGAGGCAGAGAGGTCAAGTACACTGGCTGGGAACACACTGCCAGTTTGAGGCTGGGTTGGAACAAAACATATACCATTCCTTTCAGCGAGTGACATCTCTTCAACCTGTTACAAACCAGCTGATCATTCTCAGAAATACTTTGCCCGAGACAGAAATATACCTTTTTAAATGTTTTACTGAAATATGATATACAAATAGAAAGATGCACGCATCCTAAATGTACAGCTGGATGAGTTTCTGCAACCTGAACACACCTGTGAAACCAGCATCCAGGTGAAGAAACAGAAAGTAGTGGAGAAAGAACCCCCCCGTGGTCCCTCCCAGACACTACCAAAAGGGGAGCCGACTTGTAACAGTCCAAGTTAGAAGCTCCTTTTTCCTGACTTTGCACATTATGTAAGTCGAATTAGGCCATCTCCTGGCTCTGGCTCCTTTGCCTCAACATTATGTCTGATTCTTCTGAATTTTCTCACTCATGTGGCTATTGTTCATTCTCACTGATTCTGTTGTGTGAATCTGTCACAATTTGGTCATTCTAAACCGAGGGGCATTTGGGTTTTTCCAGCTTGGGGCTATTACCAATAGTGGAGCTATGAGCATTTTAGGGATGTCTTTGGAAGCAGTTCCATGGGATCCGTAATGAGGAGGGAGCAGCTGGGTGTGTAGACACCGCGGGCGGAGCCCTGAGGTGGCTGGACCTTCTTCTTCCCAGCGCAGCGCAGACTGCTCCTGCTGCCTGACCACCTCCCCAGCACTTGCTATTTTCCGTCTTTCTGGTTTCAGCCGTTCTCATGGGTTGTAGTGCTGCCATGTGGTTTTAATTCCAATTCCTGATGACTCGTGAAGCTGGGAACACCTCAGTCCTTTACTCAGCCCGCAGCGGGAAGGGCTCCCGCGGCCCTCCCTGGGCACCGTAGCGTGATTGTGGTTGTTAGTGGGAGCCCTGCCATCTCTCTGCAAGGGAACTTACAGGAATTCTTTAACACAGGAACGGAAAACAAGGTAAGTAATCAAAATAACTAAATCAAATTTAATTAAAATGCTTAACTCGCTAGCTTTTCTTTAACCTTTGCTTCACATACCAGGCACTGACAGGGGCTTTTTATTTTAAAGCATGCTATGAACTGGACTCGGTGCATTTGTGAAATGCATACATGGCACATGCATGTCCCCGTACCGGCCTCCTCTGCTCTCCACACCACCTGCCCCTTCACAAGGGACCAGTAAAGCTCGTGGCCGGACGGGGCTGAGGAAAATGCTTCCTTCACGCTCGCACTCAGCTGCTCCCATTCACCCACTCAGCGTGTGCTGGCCGAGGCTGTCCAGTGCCGAGCCCGGTCCACACACGGGCCACGGCCGTGAGTGACAGAGAGGAGAGCCCAGGCCCACAGAGCTCTCAGCCCATGTCTCCGTAACCTGCAGGACGACGGGAGAGCGTGCTGGCCTGACTGCAGAAGCCAAACACAATGCATCAGAGTTTTCTGTGGAGAGGTAAACCTGCCAACGGACAGAGCCGAATGGAGCCAGATTCCTCCTTCCTTCACCATCCCCTGTCCACTCTTCAAGGGAAATGGAGACAGGTCTACCGTGACTCAAGCTTCTCTTGCTTTTTCTTCTAGAAATGAAGTAAAAACTGGGAGTGAAACACTGTTTCAAAGTGAAGCTGTGTTTGCAGGAAGACCAGCTTCAGAAACGGGAAGTGACTGAAATCGGAATGGTCTATAAAGGTCGTATGCAATTATGTATGGTGCTCCTGGAAACTTTCCATCACTGATGAAAGATACAAGGAAGAAACGTACATAGCTCATCTCCAATGCAAGGTAGCATCAAAATTTCCCAATAAAAATGTTGGAGAAAATAGCTGTTTTACTTTTCAAGCGGTGCAGGATTTCAGAGGAGAGGCATTAAACCTAATCTTGGGGGATGAAGGCAAATTCCATCCTGGGACCCGGACTTACTATAAATGGATCAACAGAGGACACTATCTTTCATGAATTCCACTCAAAAACCATGCCATTTGTGGTTAGAAGGAAAAACACATTCTTAATTGGTGAGCATCGTCTCTGACTCCGTGGCTTGTAGCGTTTTGTTAACTGAGGCACATTTCTAATTCCCGCTTCCAGCCTGCAAGAGGGTCTGGCTTTTGTTAACATCGGCCCCCACCCCCCTCAGTGGAATACCTTCTGTGACCCCACATTGCCAAAGGATAAAGTCCTGACTCCTTTGGTTCTCATTTGAGGTCCCCCAAGTGTAGCCTCCACCTCCTTTTCTACCCTTGCATGCGTTGTTGAGTACGGCAGAGCCCCCCTCCCGCCCCGCCCCAGGTGCCGTCCTCTGGCCAGCTGGTTTCCCTGATGCTTTGTCCGGGACCCTTCCTGTGTCTGGCTCTCAATTGATTGCAAACTCTTTGCGAAAACTGTAGGGCCCAGACAGGCACACCTGCACTAAGCTAAACGACCCCAAGCTGCTCCGCAGGACTGTCTGAGCGCTTGCCAAAGCCGGGCCCACGGGGCTTCTGTCAGGATTTTGAGCTCGAGAAACTTCTTTAACAACCCAGAGACTTGGTTTCTTTGTCTGAAGCATGAGCATGAAATCTAAAGCATTTAGCAGAGCATCCAAAACTTAGGACTGCCAACAGTTTCTGCAGCCTTGCTGCCTTCTTCAGTGGGCCCTCACCTCCAAATGCTCTCTTACTCCGGGATTAAAGGGCTTTCCTAGAGCACAAAGTCCAGGATGAAATTTGACACTATTAGTTACTTATTTTTATTGTTTGCGAAGAGACAGAAACCATAGTGTAGAAGGTAGAAGTGGGTACACAGGTGCAGCAACATTTCAAAGCGAGAGGGAGCCTTGGAGTTGAAAGAAGCAGGGATGACCAGGGGGAAGCTGGTGGCAGAGGGGGCTCCAACAGCTGCCCATCGGCAGCCCGACTCCCGCCTTCTTCCCGCTTGGGGCTGTGGAAGTGTCACCTTGCGGAAAACCAGCAAGCACCGATGCTTTGAAGGATTTTCAGAACATTCTCGCCTGCTGGGAGGGCGGGGGCAAAGAAGTGAGTCTGTGAGCACATCAGAACCTGTGTCTGCCTGGAGAGGTCAGCAAGCTGGACGTCTGGCCTCCCTGGATGCGTTTGGACAGTCTAAAAGCAAGAACTCTGCCATTTTGCTGGCTCAGGGAAAGATGCTGAGGTTTTCGCCAAAGTCAAAGCAGAAATAAAGACTTTCACTGCCTGACAAGGAAATGAGTGATCCACAGGGCTGAGGACTTGAGCTGGGTCTCTAGGGGATGCCTGGGGGCAAAACTGGGAAATTGTCTTAATTTGACAGCAGCCTGCTCCTCCTCCTCCCCTGCTGCTCCTCCTCCTCCCCTGCTGCTCCCCTCCTCCTCCTCCTCCTCCTCTCCTGCTCTTTGGGGCCAGTTCAGGGAGGTCTGAGGTGGAGCCCCTGGAACTGTGGGGTTGTTTGATGGATAAGGGGAAGCGCCCCCCATTCTGAGCCCCATCTTTAAAAGTCGTGCCTTGCTGCCCAGCTGATTTGTTAACTCAAAATTATGTCTTTGTATTTATACTAGCCTGCATAGCATCAAGAATTCTAAGTACCTTACCAGAGCCTATTCACTATAAGTTAAGGCATAAAGAAGAATCAAAAAGGATTGAGTATAAACAAAGTCACAGAGAGAGGTAAAACTAGCATAAACATGAGAGGCATAAGGCTCTATATAGGTGCTAAAATGGAATCTAAAATTTTTCTCTAAGTTTTTTGGCTGAGAAAACAAAATAGAAACACAGTCTCACGGAAGAAAAACACACGTTAGCATAGTAAAGGTTCTGAGCAGTCCTGCAGCAGATAACAATAGCAACAGCAATCAATAGTCATTTACAGAGCTCTCCTTATGTTCTAGGCACTGTTCTAACTGTACGGCACAGATCCTCTCAGTCTCCCAAAGGTGGGAGCTCTGGAGACGGGTAATCAGCACCCAGCACACCTGTCCCTCCTTCCTGTGTGACCTCCTGAAATGCAGGAGTCGGGAGCCTGGATGTGACATGGCCCGCACTCTCTCCCATCCAGGGTTCTAGTGGGGAGACGTTGCAACAGTGGGATGCTGTGAGGTGAGGAGGGCGGAGGGGAGCTGAGGCCAGCTCCTCAGGCCTTGTCCAGTTTTCTATCTAGTGGGCATGGTTGTGGGGACACCAGGGTCCAGCCACTGGCTTTGGGGCACAGCGAGGCAGCCGTGGTGGGGAAAGTGACTAGACTGGGTTGTCAACGTCCAGACCATGGCTGCAGGGGCAATGGTGGCCCCTGGTCTCCAAGAAGTAGCAAGTGGAGTTAAGTAACTTCCCCTTGATTCCTCACTTTTCTGATTGTGGCAAAGGCTGAGGCTCTGCCACAAAGTCAGTTTCACTTTGTTTTTTATTTTGAGGGGTCATTTACGGAGGTCCAGTCTAGAACTTTCTCCTAGAGCTTTTTCCAGGGACCTTCAATTCCTTAATTCTCTACCTATGTGCTTCTACGTCCAGCATTGAACTCTGACAGACACAGGCATCTTATTTCCATTTTACAGATGAGGAAACTGAGTCAAAAAACAGTTAAATTATTTGCACAAAGGCACAAAGCTAATAAACAGGCAAGCTAGGAATCAAACCTACTTCAGCCTGATGCCTAAATCCACTCTCTTGAATGTTTAATTTTGTTTAACTCAGAGTTCGCCAAACTAATCGATCCCCATAGCTGTCTCCATGTAATACCTCTTAGTATCCCATGGGACTGTTTATTGGCAAGATCCAGGTATTGGTATTTCAGTTACTACTTTCACACCATGGGTTCTGGCTAAATCAGTGGTGGGAGAAGAAGGGTATATCTTAGATTAGGGAACAGATCTTGGGAAAATATTTGGCTTTCGAAGCTGCAGAGTAAAAGTGCTCCCAGCCAGGAGAACAGACGACATGTGAAGCACTTCTGAGCCAGAGCAGCCGTGTCTGGGGACAGGCTTGCAGCATGTCTTGGGATAATCACGTCTCTCCACCTTCATTTCTTCATCTATCTGAGAAGATTTCAATATCTTTCACTTTCTGGTGTTTTGACATTCATGATGCTTTAATTAGAGTTTTTCCTGATGAAAGCCACAGTAACCCAATTCAAACTAGCTCAAGCAAAAACACAAATACCTGGCTCCATCTTCTTGTTAGTGTTCTCACACCGGCTAACTTAAGGCTAGCATCAGTGTAGTGTCCAGAACTCTCTCTGCCTTCAGGAAGAGAGAGGCTGCTTTGTCCTTCCACAGCCCTGGGTCAGTGTCATTTGGATTACTTAACTTTGATTTTTGGAAAGAAGGGAAAGAGGTCTTGGTTTATTTGGTTTCAGGAGAAGTCTGGACAAATTGTCTAAACCAGCACAACTACCTACCAAGGGGTAGAGTACATGGTGCTAAACCACACACAAACACACACACACCCTGTATTAGTTAGGGTTCTCTAGAGAAACAGAATCAACAGGAAATATTCCTAAATATAAAATTTGTAAAAGTGTCTCATGAAACCGTGGGAATGTAAAGTCCAAAATCTGTAGGGCAGGTGTGAAGCTGATGATTCAGATGGAAGGTCTGGATGAACTCCACAGGAGAGGCTCACCGGCCAAAGCAAGAGGGGAGCCTGTCTCTTCTGAATCCTCCTTGAAAGGCTTCCAGTGATTAGATTGAGCATCACTCATTGCAGAAGACACTCCCCTTGGCTGATTACAAATGGAATCAGCTGTGGATGCAGCTGATGTGATCATGATTTAATTCTATGAAATGTCCTCATAACAACAGACAGGCCAGCACTTGCCCAACCAGAAAAACAGGTACCACCACCTGGCCAGGTTGACACCTGAACCTGACCATGACAGTCCACCCCTTGTCAACTTGGCAGCTATACTCATCACCTTAAACCATACCTAATTTCTAAATAAAAAACAATAAAACACTCATTTTTTCATTCACCTAAGAATACTCAACTGTCCTGCATGTAACTGGAAACATATTAAATCTCTCCAGAATAGGGTACAAGTCCTTGGGTAATATTCATTCTTAAACTTGATATCTTACAACTT
>PVIY010021902.1:0-41728 GCA_004026745.1 Myrmecophaga tridactyla
CTGTCCACTACGGGAAGTTGCGGGACCTGAGGGGTTAGTTCGAGTACACACCCCTTTCTCCCTAGCTGACCTCTCTAATATTGAGAAACAGCTAGTTTCATTTTCCAGAAACCCAATCGCCTATACTAAGGAATTTCAATATCTAGCTAATGCCTATGATCTAACCTGGCATGACATTCATGTAATCTGCTCTTCTTCCCTAACTACAGATGAAATGGACCACATTTTCAATGCAGCCAGGGCTCATGCTAACCGGGTGCATATAACCGACCACACCGTGCCGGTAGGGGCGAGGCTGTGCCAGACCAGGAGCCAGGGTGGGAATATCAGGTTGACACTCCAGCAGGGAGAAACGGGCAGACTAGGTGGGACAAAATGCTTACATGCCTCATAGTAAGCATGCAGAAGCTTCACATAAAGTAGTAAAACTTCCATAAGCTAAGGGAAATTACCCAGGATCCTGATGAAAACCTGGCCGCTTTTCTACACTGGCTCACAGAAGTCCTCTCCCAATATACCCGCCTAGACCCCGACTCGGAGGCTGGTAAAACTGGTTTAGCCACATACTTTATATCCCAATCGGCTCCATATATAAGGTGTAAACTTAGAAAAGTTGAGGACAGTCCTCAGGCCCCTATCCGTGACCTGGTAAACACGGCCTTTAAAATTTTAATACTCATGATGAACTGGAGAGGGCAGAAAAGGAATCCTGGGACCGCCAAAAGGCGAATTTATAAACCCAATCCCTGATTGCGGCTCTGTGGCCCACTTCACTGGAGAAGAAGCCAGCTATGACTAATCCACCACCAGGAAAGTGCTTCAAATGTGGCCTCGATGGACACTGGTCCCACCAGTGCCCCAATCCTCGACCGCCCAAGGGACCATGCCCCCTCTGTGGTACAAAGGGACATTGGAAAAGTGACTGCCCCTCGGCGCCTGGCCGTGGAGGGGCCGTCCTTCCAACCCCTAACCCACCATTAGCAGTCCTGGGCCTGGCCACCGATGACTGATGACGCCTGGCCTCAGCGACCCCAATCACCCTCGTCGAGCCCAGGGTAACAGTCAAGGTAGCAGGTAAATCCACCTCCTTTTTAGTGGACACAGGGGCTACCTTTTCTGTCCTCCCCTCTTACTCAGGTCAACTCCTTCCTTCCCAGGTCATGGTTATGGGCATAGACGGCCGTCCTTTGCACCCCTTAATGACTGGACCGCTTACATGTTTAATAGAAGGGTACCCCGTTACACATTCTTTCTTAGTAATGTCTTCTTGCCCCAGCCCGCTAATGGGGTGAGATCTTCTTGAAACGCATGCATACCCCAGGGCACCAAGGAAATACTGTGAATGGCCTGGCACAGATTTTGCATTCCTTCCCATACTTTTCTTTGGTCATTTGGATATAAGGGTTTTCTCCAAGACACATCTGGCACAGTATTGGGAAGTCCGCATCTGTTAAGCTTTACTCTAAATGTCATGCCTAAGGCATTAACCTTGACTGTATTAGATATCTCGTAAAAATCACTCTGCTAAGATTTTTATACAGAATGGTAAAAACAAACAAAAAACGATCAATTCATAGAATTAAAAACAAAAATACAAAACCAGTCTCCCAATGCATCCCGAAAGGCAATTCCACCCCAGATATTCCTAAGGCCTCACAGAGTGCCAAGCGCACCCTCAGCAGCTGAGAGATGCATGTTGAATGAATGGAGAACAGAATCAACTTCGGCTCCACATTCCAAATCAAGCAGAAAGGGGTACCCGCATCTCATTGCAGTGGTGGGTTCGGGTGTCTCATAGCACCCCTGCCAGACATCTAGGCTATGGAATGGCTGTGCCCCCTCCAATGCCTGTGTCGGGTCAAGGGGCTGGACCATCCACTGCAGTTGCACCTGATTCTTCTCCCCCTCTCTCCCTCTCTCCACCATCCTGTAGACTAGCAGGGATGCTGAGCTAAGGAACAAAAGCACAGGTTTTGTGCCATAAACTGGAGCAAGTGGCTTTCCCAAGGGGTCTTATCTCCAGGTACCCACCAAACCCAAACCTGCTTAGCTTGAGATGATTACTTTTAACAAGCACTTATTCAGCACTTTACGCTCCTAGAAATGTTTAGCCATCAGAAATCAGTTCATAAATTCTACATGATCAAGGGGCTCGTAAAAGTAGGCATGCAGCTGCCACTCTTAGCCTGGCATCTCTATCCTAGCTCACTTGAAGTGTGAGGGGTGGCGGGGTCTCTGAGGTCATGCATGGGCTCCCCCTCTTTCAAAGCCATCTGTCCCTGTGTTACAGGACACTTTTCCTTGTCACTGGTTATGTGGAGAAAGGAGGAGAGAGGAAGCCAGGGCGTCTCTGAGTCCTGGTTGTAGTTCTGGTGCACATGGTGGGCGGTTGAGGGGAGGAGGCGGCGGCGGCTGCGCGGTGCTGGAGAGGTGGCTGAAGGCTGCTCGGAGTGGCTGGCCGACGGGAGGGCGAGCTCCGGGTTCCGCACCAGATGAAAGGTTTAGGAGGTGAAAGGGTGAGAAAGAAGGAAGGTAGACCAGGAAATTTAAAGTGGGCAGGTTTATTTCTGCGCTCCCAGGCAGAGCTCGCCGAACCCAAGATGGAGAGAGGTGAGTCCGCACGCGGGCTTTGGCGTGGGCAGTTTTTAAGGATGGAGGTCAGATGACGTCCGGAAGGGGCGGTTCATTAGTTCCAGAAGTCAGGTTGGGAGGGGCAACACAGCCTCCGCAGCTCAAGATGCAGTGCCTTTCCCCATTTCCCTGACCTAACAGCAAAGGCTGTGCAGAGAGGGAAATTTATTGCCTTAAATGCCTATATTAAAAACAAGAAAGAGCAAAAATCGAGGACTTAACAGCAAACCTGGACAGACTTGAGAAAAAACAGCAAACTAATCCCAAAGCAAATAGAAGAGAAATAACAAAGATTAAAGCAGAGATAAATAAATGGGGGATCTAAAGAACAATAGAAAGAATCAATAAAACCACAAGTTGGTTCTTTGAGAAAATCAATAAAATTAATGGGCTGCTAGCAAGACTGACAAAGAAAAAGAGAGATGCAAATAAACAAAATGAGAAATGAGAAGGGGTGCATTACCACAGATCCTGAAGAAATAAAAGAAATCGTAAGAGGATACAATGAACAACTATACACAAACAAACTAGAGAACTTAGATGAAATGGACAAATTCCTGGAGACACACAAACAAGCTACACGGACTGAAGAAGAAATAGAAGATCTGAGCAAACCATTTACAAATAAAGAGATTCAATTAGTCATCAAAAATCTTCCTACAAAGAAAAGCCCAGGGCCAGATGGCTTCACAGGTGAATTTTATCAAACATTCCCAAAAGAACTGATACCAATCCTGCTTAAACTTTTCCAAAAAATTGAGGAAAAAGGAATTCTACCTAACTCATTTTATGAAGCTTATATCATTTTAATACCAAAACTGGGTGAAGATGCTATAAGAGAGGAAAACTACAGGCCTATCTCCTAAATGAACATAGATGCAAAAATTCTCAATAAAATATTAGCAAATCAAATCCAACAGTGCATTAAAAGAATTATACACCATGACTAAGTGGGGTTTAAACCAGGACTGTTAGGATGGTTCAATTCAGGAAAATCAATTAATGCAATATAGCACATAGGGGAATTATGTCCCCTAGAAAAGCCGTGTTTTAATCTAAATCCCATTTTGTAAAGGCAGCATAATCCCTATTCAATACTGTATGTTTGAAACTGTAATCAGTTCATCTCCCCGGAGGTGTGATTTAATCAAGCATGGTTGTTAAGCTGGATTAGGTGATGACATGTCTCCCCCTATTTGGGTGGGTCTTGAGAAGTTTCTGGAGTCCCATAAAAGAGGAAACATTTCAGAGAATGAGAAAGATTCAGAGAGCACAGAATGCTGCAGCACCATGAAGCAGAGAGTCCACGAACCAGTGACCTTTGGAGATGAAGAAGGAAAACGCCTCCCGGAGAGCTTCATGAAACAGGAAGCCAGGAGAGAAAGTTAGCAGATGATGCCATGTTCACCATGTGCCCTTCCAGATGAGAGAGGAACCCTGACCGTGTTCACCATGTGCCTTCTCAGCTGAGAGAGAAACCCTGAACTTCATCGGCCTTCTTGGACTAAGGTATCTTTCCCTGGATGGATGGACATTTCTATAGACTTGTTTTAATTGGGACATTATCTCTGCCTTAGAACTGTAAACTAGCAACTTATTAAATTCCCCTTTTTAAAAGCCATTCTGTTTCTGGTATATTGTGTTCAGGCAGCTAGGAAACTAAAACAGATTTTGGTACCAGAGAAGTGGGGTGCTGCTGTGGTTTGCAAATACCAAACATGTTGGAACAGCTTTTTAAATGGATAAGGGGAAGATTTAGGAGCAGTTGTGAGGACCTTGATAGAGAAGGCCTAAAATGCTTTGAAGAGACTGTCAGTAGAAATGTGGACTCTAAAGCTACCTGTGACGAAGCTCTAGGCAGAAATGATGCATGTATTATTTCAGACTGGAAGGAGGATGAGCCATGTTTTAAAATGGCAGATAATCTGGCAGAATTGACTAATAGCTTTGGCTGGAAGGTAGATTTTAAAAGCCATGAACTTGAATATTTAGCGGAAGAGATCTCCAAATTAAATGTCAAAAGTGCAGCCTGGTTTCTCCTTACAGCTTATAGTGAAATGTGACAGGAGAAAGTTAAGCTGAGAACTGAACTCTTGGGTACAAAGAAACTAGAAATTGATATTCTGGAAAACTCTGGGCTTCTAGGAAGGGAGACCCCAGAGAATAGTGTACCACATGAAGATTTGGCCAAATGTGAGAGTAGTCAGCCATTTCAGAGAAAGCCAGAATTGGACATGGAGTTATCCAGGAAGGAGTTGTGGAAACTTCTTATGTCTGATGGGTATGATCCAAAACTACTGCATAGAAAGCCAACAAGAGTGCTGTGGTACCTGTATAAACAAAGCTGTTGTCAGCCTGGACTGGGGGCTTCAGAGAAGGGACACATTGGAGGGAAAATAACTTCAGAAGCAAAACCATGGAGGCAGGGGCCTGAAGTCAAGAACCCTTGGGACAGGAGAACGGACCCACCCAAGCCCGTGGAGAGGGTGAAGCACATTCCTTGGGGTTTGGGGAGAGCCTGGCTGCCCCCACATGGAAGGGTTGAGCGTGTGCCCTAAAGATGGCAGAGAGCCAGGGTACAGCCCCAATGTTTGGAGAGGGTGGAGCCCAGAAAAAGGTGGTGTCTCCAATGTCTCCCAAGGTTGCATTCAGAGAGAGGTGGGCCACTGTGTAGGTCTTTGGAAAGAGTGGGACTGCTGTTTTCAGAAGCCCCAAAGATAAATGATTCTCAGACTTTGAAATCTAATGGACTTTGCCCTGCGCGTTTTCAAAACTGTAGGGGTCCAGTGACCCCTATGTTCTTTCCTCCCTATGGAAATGTGTATATATATCCCATGACTGTTCCTCCTCTGTATGTTGGCAGCAAATAACTTGTTAAGAGTGTTCAAAGGTCCAGACACAGAGAATTTTGCCTTAGGACAGACCATGCTTGTAACTAACTTTGAGATTTTGTATTGGTTTTAACCTTGTATTTCATTTTGTGTTGCTACTGAAATGGTTTAAGGATTTCTGATATTATTATGGAATGAGTGTATTTTGTATATGGAGAAGACATGTCTTTTTTAAGATCCAGAGGTGGAATGTGCTGGTTTGAAAGGATGTATGTCCCCTAGAAAAGTCATGTTTTAATCAAAATCCCATTTCATAAAGGCAGAATAATCCCTATTCAATACTGTATGTTTGAAACTGTAATCAGATCATCTCCCTGGAGATGTGATTTAATCAAGAGTGGTTGTTAAACTGGATTAGGTGACGACATGTCTCCACCTATTTGGGTGGGTCTTGAGAAGTTTCTGGAGTCCCATAAAAGAGGAAACATTTCAGAGAATGAGAGATTTGGAGAGAGCAGAGAATGCTATAGCACCATGAAAAAAATTTCACCAGCCAGAGACCTCTGGAGATGAAGAAGGAAAACGCCTCCCAGGGAGCTTCATGAAACAGGAAACCAGAAGAGAAAGCTAGCAGATTATGCAGTGATCACCACGTGCCCTTCCAGCTGAGAGAGAAGCCCTGTTTTCACCATGTGCCTTCTCAGCTGAGAGAGAAACCCTGAAATTCATCAGCCTTCTTGAACCAAGGTATCTTTCCCTGGATGGATGCCTTTGAGTGGACATTTCTATAACTTGTTTTAATTGGGACATTTTCTCAGCCTTAAAACTGTAAACTAGCAACTTATTAAATTCCTCTTTTTGAAAGTCATTCCATTTCTGGCATATTGCATTCAGGCAGTTAGAAAACTAGAACACATGCTATGAACTATGTTCAAAAGGAAATCATCAGCACTACCACAGCAACAGCAGAAGTAAATAATGAGTGAGGGACAAGAGTTAAGAGGAGGTTTAGATTTCCTATTTGGTGAGGGTGTGTTTATTGGATTTCTGACTCTTGGGAATGATGAAATTATCTAAAATTGAGAATGCTGATGGACTGTGGACTTTGGGCCCTCTACATGATGCCCGATGAATGCAGGTGACTGAATGATGCACTGACAGAGAAGTAGATTGGCAAGCGATGGTGTATACTTATGAATGAAGGTTGTGCTGCTATAAGAAGGATCAATGTCATGAGGCATGCAACGATGTGTATGAATATATGGGACATTTGGTGAGACAAAATAAGCCAGGAACAAAAAAAACAACAATGGTATGGTCACCTTTAGAAAATGCTTATAAGAAAACAGGGGCCTAGACTGTAAGCTTTTAGAGCAGACACATTAAGTCTGGAGAGGTGATTATTATTTCTGGATTTTGAGAGGCTGTTTTATGTATATAAGTTGATCTTTAGAGATAAGAATGAAGCTGAACAGGTTGGGGTTAAAGTAATTCAGAACATAAGGTTAAGGAAGACAGTGTCTATATTTTAGAACCACACATACTCTTTGAGACCAGTGGAAGAAAGGTTTATTTGATCTGGAAATGGAATTTTCTGTAGTGCATAATCCAATTCAATCTATCTGAATTAAATCTATCAATCAATCTGAATCTATCTAAATAGCTCTTTTGAACAATGGAAACACAGGAAGCACAGAATGAGAAAGAGGTCTTTTAATCCTGTATAGATTATTGTAATGTCTGGAAACATCCTAGAGTATATTAAGCAGATAATCAAAGTATTGGCAAAGTCCCCTGAAGGAGGGGAGAAAGACTATGGAACTATTAAACCTTACTGTCAGGGATTCTCCTGAAACTGTCAAACCTTAGGGATACCCAAATCAATAGGCCATGCCCTTGATCATGAGGCTTACTCTTGTGAAGCTTATGTAGGTAGTGGAGAAGCTTAGACTACCTACAGACATGCCTAAGAATTACTTCTGGGGGACCTCTGTGGTTGCTCAGATGTGGCCTCAAGTCTCTCTAAGCCTAAGTCTGCAAGTGAAATCATTGCCTCCCCCCATGTGGGACATGACATCCAGGGGTGAAAGTCTTCCTAGTGATGTGGGAGAGGACTCCCATGGATGAATCCAGACCTGGCACCTGGGATCAACAATTACATCCTGACCAAAAGGGGGGAAAGAAGTGTAATTGATAAAGTATCAGTGGCAGAGAGAGTTCAAATAGAGTCAAGAGGTTACTCTGGAGGTTGCTCTTATACAAGCTTCAGGTAGACCTTGCTACCTGTCATAACCTGCCAATCCCCAACCAGGACCATTCCAGCCAATCCTAAAGAACACCTAGGGCAATATATAAGATTTCACAAGGATTCCATGCACTAAAGTAACTTTCCAGAAACCTACAACCTCCAAATGGGTCCCTAGTCCAGATAAGTCCTGAAACCTAGTCCATCCTCTCCAGAACATCAGATAGTTCCATCTCCCTACCCCATATTAGTGACAGACCTTTCCAATAGCAAAAATTTAGAATTTTTTTTAGAGAGGTATGAAAAGATCAAAGGTGATGGTGGAATTATACAGAGAAGATAGGACTTAACAAATGAATATGAATGCTGAATCATTAAATTGATATCTCTTTTAGTCTCCAGTATTTTAGAGCAGCTAGAAGTAAAAACCTAAAATTGTGAAATTGTAACCCATGTAAAAGTCTAAAATATGTTCTAGAATTAAAGGCGGTGCTGTGCTTTGAAATTTATGGCTTTTTTTGTTCATATGTTATTTTTCACAAAAAAATAAGTTGATTGTGATGATAAAAAAGTATTTAAGCCCTCTAGCCCCCTATACTGTGGAGCAGCTAGAAGGAAAAATATAAGAGGATTGTATGGTAGCCCATGACAAACTCCGGGATGTATCCTGTACCCACATTTTGCTGTGTGCTTTGAAAACTATGGCTTTTTTATTTCTTTGCTTTGTATATATGTTATACTATACAATTAAAAAAAGTTTTTAAAAAAAGAGTAATACAAGCAAAAAGAATACTTATTTGTGGCCATAGCCTTGATTGGTTTTGACAAAAGGTTATGAGAGTTCTTATATTTCAGCTTTCTGAGCCATATGATCTCTATTGCATCTAACTCTGCTGTTGTAGCAAAAAACCCCCAAAGACAAAATGTGAACAAATGAGTGTTCCTGTGTTACAACAAAACTTTATTTTCAAAACTGGCAGTGTTGGGTGGACTTGGTTTATGGGCCACAGCCCATAGACTCCTTGTCTGGTTAATCATTTCAGTTCTCCATGTTACTTGACTATGGATTCCTAACTAGTACATTCTGGGTCACATTTTAGTTCAACTATTACATTTTAAACAAACATTTAAAAATAAACCGTGAGAGTACTTGCATGGGCCGCCTGCCTCCAGCCCTGCTGCTAGCCCTGCCTTTGGCTGCGGGGGCCCCAGAAGCGCGGTGAGTGCGCCACGGAGCCTGGTATGGGGACCGGGGCTGCAGGCTCAGCGTTCTTCCCATCGTGATTTCTACTTACAGGCGGTCAGCTCGGAGGGCCAAAACCTCACTCGCTTGCCCCCAGGTCAAACTATTCAGGGTAGTAATCAATTCTCTTTCACCTAAAGAGTTTGTCCGGATTCACATCCCTACACCTGTGGACAGGAATTATGGAACATTTTTGATAAGATAGAGGATGTATGAAACTGTCATTGAAGGACTGAAGACAGAAGTCTTTTATGGTGTAGAGCATGTCGTTCAGTCTCCCTACATTTTGAAAGTTTCCTCCCACACATGTGCTGGCCAATACTCTGCTGAATACAGAAGAGGATCCTCAGACCTGGTAGAAAACTCTATCTTGTCCAACCAAGGAACCACAGATTGCAAAAGATTTTGCTGCCTTCCCCAGCATCAATCTGAGCAGATGCTAAGTAAAGTCCCAGAAAGGTTTGGGGATGACAGAGGTGCCATTGTTCATTACATGATCCTCAATAACCACATCTACTGGCGATCTTTAGGGAAATACACAGACTTCAAAATGTTCTCTGATGAGATTTTGCTGTCACTGGCAAGAAAGGTCCTTCTCCCAGATTTAAAATTTTATATAAATGTTGGAGATTGGCCCTTGGAACATCAAAAAGTCAATGAAACTCCTGGCCCTATACCCATCATTTCATGGTGTGGCTCTCTGGATTCAGGAAATACTATCCTTCCAACGTACAACGTCACCCGCTCCACACAAGCAATGAGGGGTGTTACTAGTGATCTTCTCTCTATTCAGGGAAATACAGTCCAAGTAACAAGCGAATGTGGATGGAACCGTGGCTGCCTATCGACACCCATACCTCGTGCTGGGTGACAGCCTGGTTCTGAAGCAGGACTCACCATATTATGAACATTTCTACATGGTACTAAAGCCTTGGAAACATTATGTTCCAATGAAAAGAAACCTTAGTAATTTACTAGAGAAAATTAAGTGGGCCAAGGATAATGATGAGGAAACCAAGAAGATTGCAAAAGGAGGACAGTTGGCTGCCAGGCATCTGCTACAGCTGCACAGGCTTTACTGCTACAATGACAGAGTGCTGCAGAAATATGCCGAGCACCAGCCCAGCAAACCTGAAATATGTGATAGAATGGAACTTGTTTCTACCAGTGCCATAGGAAAAAATCTGTTAAGAGAAGAGCTTTAAGTCCACCCTGATTCACACTCCTGTATATGCCAACGACATCTTTAATGAAAGAAGATGGAATATAAGCTGTGAAGAACAGCACAGAAGATGTTACCCTGTGGACCAGTTCTCTTGATGGCTTTATATAACCTGGATATAGCAATATTAGAGCAAGTATTACCAAATATCTTTGGATATTAATTTATTTAAATAAGAACTGCTATTTTCAGTGTCATTGTTTTTCTAAAAAGAAATCATTGGGGATCATAGAAGATAGGGAAGCTTGCCAAAATATAAATCACTCTGAAACTAATTTATAACATATTTATTGGTTTATTTTTATCCCTCGCTCATTTTCTCTCTTTCCCTTCCAACTATGAAAAGAAAATGTTTGTGCATTTTCCTGCCCTTGCTGCATCATTTAATCTCTTACAAGCTGCTTTCTGCATTTGTAATAGCAGCCCATAAGAACTATTAAGGAAGATAAGGATGATTCTTAAAAGTAGCATGGAGAACGTGAAGGGGATATATATTTTTTTATTTTAATAATTTACCTCTATATACATCAAACATACACTCCAGCCCCATGCCCTGGTAAACTCTAATCTACTTTCTGTCTCTGAGAATTTGCTGTATCCAGAGAATTCTTAGAAGTGATATCACTCAACATTTATCCTTTTGTGTCTTGCTTTTTATATGAAAAGAATACTTTTTAAAGCACTCCTCATATCTTTTTAAACTAACATCACCAAGGCCATGGACAAAAGTAAGGGACAAATTTTGCTTCAAGCTACCAATTGCCCATCTGTCGGGGTCATTCACCCACTAAGGGCAGAATAGTTATTCAAGTAGACAAGAGCATTCTATGAGTATCATTCATTATCTATGTAATGAATAGGTAAAGATAGTTGTAGTCATGTGGGGATCTTTGATTTTTTTAATTTTTAAGGGATCCTTCATGCTACTGAAAACCACAGAGATAACTTGAAGGAAGCTTTGCATCTCAGAATTCACCAGTAAACTGACAGCACCCATTCCTCACTCCGTCCCACCTCTATTTCAGAGATTTCTATTGCTAAGTAAAGATGTAGGGCATTCTCTTTGCCATTTAGGAAAGGGTCAAGACTTAGAACTCTATAGCCTTGAAATTCATTATATGCCTATTGTAATAATACTGCAAGTCCCAGATTTTGCTCACTTAAACATATGCTCCAAAATCAAGACTTATTTTCCACAGTCCCAATTTTAAAATATTTACTCCCCAAATTAAGATATGTACTTATTTTTGGCCCATACACTTCCCAAACAAACAAACAAAGGAACCCACAAAAGCAAACAAAGAAACAAAAAAATTCCACAAATGATGCTGCAATAACAGGATACTCACATGGAAAAAGAATGAAATGTGACCCTGCCATACAGCATACTATATATATATATGTATATATATATATTTACTTACTCTGGGAAACAATTTAACCATTTTAAAAATGGTCATATATATTCTTTTTTGACAGTCAATAAAAACACGGGTTTTTGTTTTTTTTTAACTAGTCAAAAGCAAAGCAAAATTTGAGATAAGTATAATCAAAGCCAAGAATCCAAGGCAGACTCAAATACCTGTTGATTGTTCAAACCACAAGTGCAAAGTATAAAATAAAAAGCAAGCAGCTGCACTCAAAAAAAGAAAAAGAATACTTGCATGGTTAGAACTAAATCGACACCATTGTTTTCCTCTCTGAATGGCTTTGGAGTCATTTCTTGGGGATCTCTAGGACTCTAAAGCAAGGGGGGAAATTCTGCCTTCGGAAAAAGATGTTACAGAACATCTATATGGTGGACAGTGCAATTCAATCTGAACTCATACACTGACTTGAAGTGAATGATTTGCTAGAACATACCACCCACAAGTTGAGTAACATTTTTCACTATGTTTAGTGTTAATGAATTATCTATGCTCGCTAATTAAGCACTCATCAGCCACACTGGGGCTACATTCCTGTTTGGCAACAATTGGCTGAAGTGGAATTTCAGTTGCCCCTCTGTTTAGAAAGGGCATTTGCTCTACTGTTTGTCATAGTCTTTACTTGAACTGTTTAACGTTTTGATGTTTTCTTCCTGGCCCTTCTGGTTGTCTGAGTTTGCAACCCTTCCCACGGATTGCAAACTTACTGGGGTAAGTCTTCTTTACCCCAGTACCCAGACTTCAAACACGTTGACCATCTAATTTGACCAGGACTTTAGGGAGAGGCTAATAAAGTTTGTATTCCTGCCATTGTATCCAAGGTCTTCTTGGGACCTTGTTTCATTTGCTTTATTTTGGAGACAGTTTTCTGCCTATTTCCTGTTGTTATGGATTAAAGTGTGTCCCCCAAAAAGACATGTTAGAGTCCTAATGTGAACTTATTTGGAAACTGGTCTTTGAAGTTGCTATTTATTAAAATGAGGCCAAACTGGAGTAGGGTAGGCCTTAATCCAATATGACTGGTGTCCTTATAAGAAGCAGACAATCACACACAGAGGGACAGATGAGAGAACACCATGTGACAACTGAGGCAGAGTACCACTGATAAAATTATACAGAGAAGGCCCTGGGAACACCTCAGAACCAAAAACCCATGCCCTATGTCCTCTTTGAACCCCACCTTGAGTTTCCTCTTGATGGAAATTTGAATCCTCACCAAGGCAGGTGAACCAGATAGCCAATCAAGCCCCTAGTTCATTATGTTTGACCCAATACAAAGTAAAGCCCACCTGTCCTAAACCTGCCACTATAAGTGCAAACCCTCATCCAATCAATATGAGCCAAACTAACTTCCTTTATATGTCTATAAAAATCATTTGCCATCCCTAGAAACCTGAAGCTATTTCCCTTCTTGAAAGAGAACTAGCTTCTTTTGTGTCCTGAATAAAATGCTGTAGCCTGCAAACTTGGATCTCATTTGTCTTTCTATGCCATGCATGGTTCACAAGTCACTGCAAATAAGCCTGGAGAGAGGTATGGAACAAATTCTTCCCTACAGGCTTCAGAGGAAGGGTGGCCCTACAGTCACCTTGATTTTGGATCTGTAAAGAGTGGAGTCACAGCTCTGTGGAGATAATCTAATCTGCCTGGTTCCTTCATTTAATGATGAGTTAAATAAAATCATTGCCATGTGTTCATTTTAGATCTGTATGACAACCACAACTTTACCTTTTTCTGAAAATTCTCCTTAACAGTCCCAATGTCTCATGAATGAACCTAGAAGAGCCATCTCTTTCCTTTTTGCTCCATTCAATTTCATTGACCAACATACAGAATTAAGTAATAACTCCGTTTGCTTCTGCCCTGAGGGTACATTACATTTTGAGTGAAAAGTACCAATGACTTTCTAATTAGTCCTCTAAAACTCAGTTGTAGCATGTTTAAGGAATAACAGTAGCAAAGAATTGAGGCTAAATGGAGTGTTACTATTGATAGACTTTAGAACTTGGAGGGTAAGACAAACATTTTAGATATTAAATACATGCTTAGAAATGGATATGCCATGAATTAGGGAATTAATTTCTATATACAGTTTTATAATGTTATGAGTCTTAATGGTAAAATCAGCTATTTTACTGTAAGATTCTTTGTTGCTGTTAAATGCAAAAGACCACTTATTAACACGATTTTTACAGTGGAGCTCTCTATCAGTTTAATTTAACATGGGTTAATACAATTACACATATTCTTTGTAAATGCCACTAATTTAACGTTACTCATTAAATGGGTCACTGTTAGGCTACCTTACAGTGGAAAAAGATCATGGCCTTTTAAAATAATCAAAATATGGGAATCCAATGTGTAAATATTGATGAGTTTTTAAATATATCAATTCATCCTATTTTCCTGGAGAGAAGCCAGAATCTGGAGGGATTACTCTTTAGGGTTTCCTAATAGAATTGTTTATCTCTGTGTGTATATCTGTGTTGTGTTTTGGTAATCTTTTCCCAAAGGAAACAAAGAAGAACAGAGTTAGAGAACTCATTTATGTTCAGAATGTAATTATTTAGGACTACACTTAAAAACATAGTTCTGGCAGAACTCCTCAGGAATAGCTCTCTAAGTGCATTTTAAGGGAAGCCTATTTGGTCTTCAGCAGACAATTCATCTCCCTGACAATTCTTTGGCTCTGCATCAGTTGAAGTTAGGAAAACTACTTATATGACAGGGCCTTCTGAAAATTAGTTGGGAATTTTCAGAACTACTTTAAAAAAATCATTTCTCTCTGTTCCTCAATTTCTCATCCATAAAATAAGGTGGTTGTTGGGATCATTCTTAAGGTCCCTTAAAATTCCATTATTCTATGACTGTGTATTTTGGAATTTGATAACCCATTTTTATCTCCTATGTTTTTGAGTTCCCTCAATCAATTACAGAGGACTAGATAAAAAATATTACCTAGAGATGATAAGATCATTAAAGAACCCATAAGCTCCTGAAGGAAGGGAAGAAAAATGAGTGAGTTGATATATGAGAAGAAAGAACTAATCGTCTTTACTTTTTGAAATCTTTTTGCAACAAAGGTTTATCACAAAGACTGCTGTTGAGGATACGGAATGAATGAAAATAAAAGCCTATTTGTGCCAGACCTGGTGATTATTACTGTGCCTAAGAAATTAATGGTTTTGTCAGTCATTTATGGCTCAAATAAAACAAAACAAAGCTGGCAGCAATAAAATCAAAACCCCAAATCCCCAAATTGTTCAGCCTTCAGGCAAGTAATTTTCTAACCTTAGAAAGTTAACATATTCATTTCTTCAGTGCTAGAATTAATGAAAGACAAACTTTTGCCTGCTGCTTAGAATGCTGTGTGATTAATCATTGACTGCAGCAGAGGTGTTTATGTTTGAATCCTGATTTGGCCTAAGTTATCTTCAACATAAACAAAAACAAACAAAAAACTTGTTAGCCATAATGACATGTTTATTGTGAACATTGAGAAATAAAGATGAACAAAAAGGAAAAAAAGCCACTCATTATTCTACAAACCAAACATAAGCAATGTTATATGTTGATGCCTAATAAATAAATTGTTATTTATAAAAAAGGACCATATCGTACTTAAATACACATAAGTTTTTTACTTCTTAGAACGTGAATCTTTTCATGTCATTAAATATTTCACTATATCTTCTTTTTTTTTGCTATAAGGTTTTTCATTGTATGGATCTACCAAAATGTATGAAATAACTTTAGTCATTGCATTATGCTCTTAGACACCTAGATATATATTCCAAAGACTTGAAAGCAAGGAGTCAAACAGGTATTTGTGCACCAATATTCATAGCAGCATTATTCACAGTAGCCAAAAAGTAGAAACAACCCAAATGCCCATCAACAGATGAATGAAAAAACAAAATGTGATATACACACATGGCACATGCATGTGTGTGATATTATTCCATCATAAAAAGGAATGAAGTTCTGATGCATGCTACAATATGGATGTTTTAGTTTGTAAGCTGTTGGCAGGCAATATACCAGAAACAGAATGGCTTTTAAATGGGGGAGTTTATTAAGTTGCAAGGTTGCAGTTCTAAGGCCATGAAAATGTCCAAACTAAGGCATCCAGGTAAAGATACCTTAATTGAAGGAAGGCCGATGGACCAGGAACACCTCTGTCAAGCTGGGTAATCAGTCACATGGCTGGCATCTGCTGGTCCCTTGCTCCTGGGCTCCGTTGCTTTCAGCCTCTGTTCCTGTGGGGGTTCCCCACTTTGTTCCTCTGGGGCTGGCTTTCATCTCCTAGCTTCTCTTGGCTCTCTCCAGATTCTGACTTGCTTAACATCTCATGGCAATGTCTGCTGGGCTCCAAGCATCTCCAGTCATCTGTGTCTCTGCTCTGCAAGTGTTGGCATCTCTGTTAGCTCTGGGCTCTGAAGTTTCTGTCAGCTCTGTTGTTTCTGAGGTTTCTTCAAAATGTTTCCCCTTTTAAAGACTCCAGTAAATTAATCAATAATCCACCCACCTATAATGAGTGGAGCCACAGCTCTGTGGAGATAATCTAATAAAATGTTTTGACCTTGCAATTTTGAATCAGCATTAAAAGAAACAGCTGCCCCCACAAAGTTGGATCAGGATTAAAATATGTTTTTTCTGGGGTACATAATGTTTTCAAACTGGCACAATAGATGAAACTTGAAAACATAATAATTATTGAAATAAGCCAGACACAAAAGGACAAATATTATATAATTCTTTTTATATGGACCATCTAGAATAAGCAAATTAATGAAGACAGAAAGATTAGATGTTAACAGGATGGAGTGAGGGTGGGGGTTGGAGAAGTACTGCTTATCGAATACAAAATATATGCTTTGGGTAATGAAAAAGTTTTGGTAATGGATGGTATTGATGGTAGCACAACATTGTAAATGTAATGAATGCCACCGAATTGTACCCATAAAAAGTAGTTAAAATGGCAATTTTTATATGTATTACCACAATAAAAATCACTCATCCAGATATAGTTATGAGTAGACATCCAAGCTGAATGAACTTTTTCTTTCTATTCAAGTTAAAATCCAAATTTAGCATAACATCCCTTGTATAGAAGCCTCTGTTAATTCTTTCTGGACATGCTTCTTGTATAATATTTATTATGATAGTTTAAAGCCCATCTTTACTCACAAAAGAATCCCTACCAATGCAAGCATATAAACTTAACCACCAAGCTATCTATTCTATTGAAGCAAAATAGTCTTTCAAGGTGAGAATACATTGAAGATCTTCAGTTTTTTTCTTTTCACTGGTTCTTTCAAGCCGATATGAATTGCCCTTACTGTGCTCTGTGTCATCTGAAAAGAATTGGTTTTATTAATATCATCGTGATGGAACAGTTAGTGCCACATCGGCTCTGACGGCAGCTGGCCTGCTGCTCTTCTATATAGAGGCTGTCTTAGCTTTTTGGTCATAATTTTCTTCTAAAGGTTTCCTCCGTCACTGGGTAAGAAGAATAGATTCTTACTGTTTACTGTGTTGGAAAGAAAGAAAGTTTCCAAAAGATTGTCAAATGCCAATTGTATCATTTAAACGTGGTTTTATTTAAATGCATATCTCTGGGCCTTTATGTTGAAACTGGAGATAGCTTTCTGATAAACTGGGTCTTCTTTTCCTTTGCGATTTTTTCATCTTGTAACCAAAGATCATTGAAAATATTTTTCTTTTAGGCTGAAGTTTTTTTTTTTCTCCTTTGGCCCTTGTATCCCCCTAAAGATTTAGGAGTGAAATGATCCATTTTTTTCCTTTTGTGAGAAAAAATGAAATTGGTTTGCTTTTTTTTCTTTTTGCAATTTATCTGTTAAACTTTTTTTTTTTTTTAACAATTACAATTCATCTTGTGACATGAAGAAATGGTTATTCTTGTTTTTACCTTATGTAGTATACAATACATTCTTCATTATTTTGGAAAGCAAGGAAGATAAAAGAAAAAGGATATGAATAACAGTGGTATGGAAAATAATTCCAAGTAATGATTTTCAGGGATACAGTTAATTCTACCAAAAGTGAATATGAGCTAAATTGATCCTTTAAAGCCTCATTTAAAATAAAAATATATGGTTTTTTTTTTTTTTTTTTTTTACCATTTTATATACAGAAATGCACATGTTCATGCATTTAACTTCATGAACTCAGGATTTTGATGTTGATACATTATCTTCTTAAATTTCTCATCTCCTTCTTCTGTTTTTTCCCAGAATTGGCTTTTTTTCCCCAGAAGACAACTCTGCTCTCTTGGGCACCTTCTGAAAATGTTAAAAATAACTTGTAGAAATAACACAAATAATATTGCTCTAGTCAAAGTTTTTTTGATGTAAGAGACAGAAACACAGATTAGATGACCCAAATAAAGGGGAGGAAGATTGATGTTTTTTTCACTGCAAAAAAAGTACATACCTCTGAGTTGCAAAAAACTTGCAGCAGAGATCCTTTACCTATTTGTTAAATAGGCAGCTACTCTTGCTCACAATAAGCGATCTTTCCCTTTAAATTTTGCCTATGCACTTCACCGTGGATTGTTACAGGATTGTACAATTTCCAAAAGTTATACTTTCAGAGTTTATTAAAATTTTGAAAGCTGATTTCTTTGATGTGGGTTTGACTTGGGAATGAAGGCACAGAGAAACATTTAATGTCACTCCGACCCTTAAGGCAACTAGTCATATGTGTGGGGGTGGGGAGGATCCTGGTAACCAGGCAGTGTGGACCAGGATGTCCACAGTGAGATGTCAACACAGGGTTTACTACGATGTAAGGCTGCAAACACCACGCACCGTGGATGTTCAGACAGCCACTATCTCAGTAAGAAATTCACTAGACATAGTTAAATGTGAGTTACATTATTCTTTTTACTACATAATACTTTCCCAGTAAACTCAGAAGTCAAAAGAAAAATCCTTTACCAGTCCACACATCCTGACTTTTATTTTTTTTTAAATATTGCCATTGCGCCTAAAGTGTATCCATAAATATATGCAAGAGAGTAATGTCAATGGTTTGTAAGCCCTTAAAAGCTCTCATTTCAGTAGTCTAGGGATAATATGATTAACAGCCTATGAAGCTTGGAGTTAGCCTTATTTCTGCTTGTTGCAATCTGACGGAATATTTTATTTTTGTTCATTTTTTTCTTCTTCCATTTTTATACACTGGCATCCAGTACTATCTAAAAGTAAATTAATGTCTAAGAAGCTGAAATTCTGCAGTAATCAAGCTAGAATGGAATTATCTGGAGATGTCTGCATATAGAAGGAGCTCTCTCCTATGTACTAACAACCATGTTAACCTAGAAAGTATGCATAAAACTTATCAATGAGTTAAAGTGTTTACTGTGTCTACCTATGTAACTTCTGAATCAGTGAAAAATTAAAATAAAAAAAATGGGATCATAAATAAAGGCAAACATACAGAAAAGAAATAACACAATTCAAACCAAGTAGATGAGAATACATCTTTAGACAGCTGGAGCATCTAATGCAGTTTCCCACATTTGGAACATCGGTCCATATGCTCTGTGTCCCATTCCCATGTAAGGAAGCTACATCATAAACATTTTCTGGAACTGATTGGAGGTGGATGTGAACCATTTAACATGTGATGGGACTTGTTAATTTTTCTTTTATTTTCATAAAAACCTATGTTTATCCTCTACCACAAAATCTCTACTTTATGCTACATAAAGTAGAAAGTCACCAAAGTATTTTTACAATTAGAATCTGTTCTAAATCAGGCTTTGATTCTCTTTTTATTTCAACAACACTGTGTTCTAACAATTGGGTAGTTTCCCTCTCTGAAGCCAGCACACAACCAACCTTCCTTCCCTCTTTCCTCCACGCTCTTTTCCCTGCTTATCTCCTTCCCCCTCTTTTCTTTCTCTTCCCCCTCCTACCACTTTCCTTTTTTTCCCATTTTTCACTCCCCCCTTTTTTATCTCAAACATTTATTAAGTTCATGTGTGTCAAACATTGAGTAAGTTTTAGAAACACAAAATGAAATAATATGTAATCACTGACTTTGAATTGTTCATGATCCAGAAAAAATGGCTTAAAATTTTTGACTGGGACTCACAGTAATAAATATATTTTTATCTTGTAACTCAGTACACACAGATACACACAGACACACATGCACAATGAAACAACAGCTTCATGAATCAATATTCACATCTTACTCTATAATATTTCCTAATCTATTTTGTTACAGAAAAATTTGATTTTGGCCAACTAAACTGATTTCACAACTCACTAATAAGTACAAGTCCCTGTTCTAGTTTGCTAGCTGCCGGAATGCAATATACCCGAAATGGAATGGCTTTTAAAATGGGGAATTTAATGAGTTGCTAGTTTACAGTTCCAAGGTCGAGAAAATGTCCCAATTAAAACAAGTCTATAGAAATGTCCAGTCTAAGGCATCCAGGGAAAGATACCTTGGTTCAAGAAGGCCGATGAAGTTCAGGGTTTCTCTCTCAAGTGAGAAGGCACATGACGAACACAGTCAGGGTTCCTCTCTCATCTGGAAAGGCACATGGTGAACACAGCATCATCTGCTAGCGTCTTCTCCTGGCTTCCTGTTTCATGAAGCTCCCTGGGAGACATTTTCCTTCTTCATCTCCAAAGGCCGCTGGCTGGTGGACTCTCTGCTTCGTGGTGCTGCAGCATTCTCTGCTCTCTCTGAATCTCTTTCTCCAAAATGTTTCCTCTTTTATAGGACTTCAGAAACTAATCAAGACCCACTCAAATGGGTGGAGACATGTCGTCACCTAATCCAGCTTAACAACCACACTTGACTAAATCACATCAACCAGGGAGATGATCTCATTACAGTTTCAAATATACAGTATTGAATAGGGATTATTCTACCTTTATGAAATGGGATTTATATTAAAACATGGCTTTTCTTAGGGGGCATACTTCCTTCAAACCAGCACAGTCCCCATTGAAAAAAAAAACAGTTATAGAAAGAGAAATAATGTACATGAATATTTACAATATATATTACAAGTGCCAACGGAAGGATATATATAACATCAATATTTAAGTATGGAGAAAAAAATTGTTCATTAAAACAGGCACAAAGAGGTGACCAGGGTTCTGTCTTAAAAAGAATAAATAGGAATCACCAGCAGTGAGAATGGGGATTTGGGGAAGAATTAGAGAAGGAAGATGTAGGGATATAGGATTTACTTGACTCTTGAAAGGTAAATAAGAATTCAAAAAACAGTGAGGCCAGTTTATAAAGGGCGTATGTGTCAGGCTAAGTAGTTTGATTTTCATTATGTAATAAATGGAGAATTGTAAGCAATAATAATAAGTTATGGGTGAGAATTATTTGGGTTCAAATCCCAACGTAACCTTGAATAAGTTTCTTCACCTTTCTTTGCCTTTGTGCCAGTTTAAATCTGTTGTGTACCCCAGAAAAGCCATGTTCTTTGCTGGGTGGGATCTTTTTTATTGTTTCCATGGAGATGTGACCCACCTAATTGTGTGTGGTAACTTTTGACTAGATGATTTCTCTGGAGATGTGCCTCCAGCCATTCAAGGTGGGGTTGTTTACTGGAGACTTTTAAAATGGAAACATTTTAGAAAAAGCTTCTGTGCCGACAGAATCCACACAGCCAGAAACCTGTGGAGAAGCATAAAGAAAACGGCCCAGGGGAAACTGTTGAAGAAGCCTGGAGAGAAAGCTAGCTGATGTTGCCATGAGCTTTCCAGCTTTCCTCTCCAGCTGAGGGAGAGACTCCAAATATCATTGGTCTTCTAGAACCAAGGTATCTTTCCCTGGATGCCTTAGGCTGGACAATTTTATAGCCTTGCCTCAATCTGAACATTTTCATGGCCTTAGAACAGTAAACTTGCAACTTTATAAATTCCCCTTTTAAAAAGCCATTCCATTTCTGGTATATTGCATTCCAGCAGTTTTTATAAACTAAAACACCTTGGTGCTCTGAGATGTAAGGGGAAATAACAAAATCACCAGCTCATTGAGTTGTAAAAATAAATGAATTATTACATGAAAAGAATTGTATGTGGTCATTGGTAAGCCCCCAATAAGCATTAGTGATCGATTTTGTAATTGAAAGCTTTTAAGCAAGGAAGTGAAACAGGTGGGCAATGTTACTGGATAGTTTGAAGATCATTGCAGATATGAATTTATAGAAGACTGAAGCCATTGGGTGAAAAGCAAGAAAATATCAAGTGGTGCTATACAACAGCTCCAAAATCCAACCCCCAAAATGTTTTCATTCCTCCCACTTCAAGTTCAGGGTAATAACTGATTGTTGAGGCATCTGTAATTATAACTCAATCAACTCTTGCCTAGTGTTCTAGTTTGCTAGCTGCCGGAATGCAATATACCAGAAACGGAATGGCTTTTAAAAGGGGGAATTTAATAACTTGCTAGTTTACAATTCCAAGGCCAAGAAAATGTACCAGTTAAAGCAAGTCTATAGAAATGTCCCATCAAAGGCATCCAGGGAAAGATACCTTGATTCAAGAAGGCTGATGAAGTTCAGAGTTTCTCTCTCAAGTGAGAAGGCACATGGCGAACACAGTTAGGGTTTCTCTCTTGGCTGGAAGGGCATATGGTGAACACGGCGTCATCTGCTAGCTTTCTCTCCTGGCTTCCTGTTTCATGAAGCTCTCCAGGAGGCATTTTCCTTCTTCATCTCCAAAGGTTGCTGGCTGGTGGACTCTGCTTCTCATGGCCATGTCGTTCTTCTCTGCTCTCTCTGAATCTCTCATTTTCCAAAATGTTTCCTCTTTTATAGGACTCCAGTAAACCAATCAAGACCCACCCAAATGGGTGGAGACACATCTCCCCTAATCCAGTTTAACAGCCACTCTTGATTAAATCACATCTCCAGCTGGATGATCTGATTACAGTTTCAGACATACAGTATTGAATAGGGATTATTCTGCTTTTATGAAATGGGATTTTGATTAAAACATGGCTTTTCTAGGGGACATACAGCACTCCTAGATATTCTATGATGAGAGTGTTCATAATATTTTCATAGGTTAAGTCCATAATTGAAGGCATTGTCTTTCTGCTTTAGAAGCATGCATGTCTTCAAGGAATGGAATGTGTATATAGAATTAGTCTCAAAAAAAAAAAAAACTGGTGAATAACGAGAATTTCAAATGCACAAAATTAAATGATAAACTGCAGCTATTACTTCATCCTATTTCATATAATAAATTGAATGTATTTGTATCAGATAATAAAACATTTCAAATGGTTTATCTAGGACTTTGGTCAAAGTCAAATGAAAATCAAACTAAAAATGTTATCACCATTTGGGATTAATGTTAGTATTAGATCCGGGGTATTATTAGTAATTCGACTTGTTTGTTTAAAAAACTTTACTTTGTCTTTGGCCTCCGTGTGTTTAACGTAATAAGAACTGAAAATTCTAAGCTCGCATTGTAGCTGTTCTACAGTTGCGCAATGTGTCGGAATATGTCTGGATAGAAATCTGTGTCTCAATTCCACCTACAGACAGTTGCCTTCAAAGTAAGCCAAAACTGAACCAGCCAAACGAACCGCCGTCATGAATGGACACCAAAGGGACAGAAAACCATGCCAGGAGCCGGGGTCAGCCCAACTCAGCCAGGGCGGTGTAAGCGATGGAGGCGCGCAGCCACAGCAGGGGCCCTGAGCGCAGGGTAAGGTCTGCCGGGTGTGGTGTAAGCGGGTGTCCTATTGCAGCGCGGTAACCGCCGGAGCCTGACGCCCTAGGTAGGGTGAACTCTTCCGGCTCCGTAAGTGCGGGGAAGGTCTTACTTCTCCTTTGTCCTCCAGTGGTCCTGAAGCCGCTGGGCTGAGTGACGCCCGGATGAGAAACAGACTCAGCAAATGACTGCGTTTTGCATTTGCTAAAGGCAGCCCGTGGATCACAGCGGAGAGGGTTGCCTGCAAATTATTTTCTTGGCTTTAGCGCCAAAGAATTTCACTTAAAAAAAATTCAGTTGATGAAAGCACATTTTTATAATCTGTTGACATCTCTCCTGGGCCGAGAAGAAGGGTCGAAATTACCTTGTCGTGACTGTAAACAGACCTTGGTAAGGGGATCTCATAGGCCAAGGACATGATTGGGGGCAGGGGAAACGTTTATATAAACAATGGACTTCTGTGCATGCCACTAGCAGGTTAACCTTCATTGCCGTGATTTTAGGCCATGGGGCAGACCTGCATAAAAATTTGTGTGTGTGTGTGTGGGGGGGGGAATTGTCGGGAAATCGAACACGGGTTTCCTGCACGGAAGGCGGACATTCTAACTATTGAACTACCCGTGCACCCTTTTATTTTTCTTTAGATTTTTTATTACAATCTCCTTTTTACTGTTTGCAAAGAGGACTGCCCTGATTAGTTTAGTGAAACTTTTCAAGGGTTTTCTGGATTAAGCTTTTATTCATCTAAAGATCCATGGAATCTTAAAATAGGGCACGCCATTGTTCCTACACACAGCACATATGCAATATTACCTCCATGCAGTTATAACAGATATTGGTGGATATATTTTCTAATTCAAATACAAATTAAAATAGGGGAAGATGAAATGGTTTTAGGCCCTTGCATTTTAAAAAATAACTTTTGATTCTGTTGCAAAATAATACTCATCCGTTCTTGAAAATTTAGAAATAGAAGAAGGCCAAAGAAAGATAAATAAAAGCCCCAGTAACTCTATTGTCAAGTATTAACCAAAATGTGATTTATAAGTTCCTTGGGTTAAGGCATGACAAGTTACTTATGAATCTTCCATAGGATTCAAGCTCAGTGTATCGTGTGTTATAAATGAGGACATTGCTTTAAACTATGAGCTCTGTATCACCCGTAGAGCTAACAATAAGTAATAAATAGAATGCATGTATCTGGAATCCGCTTGAGACCTACCTCAGATTTTCTCAGCAGTGGCTCACACTGCAGTATGGCAAGGAAACCGGACAGGTGATTCAGTACTCAAGAAGAGTTTTCAAATTGCATTAAAGGTTTTTGTTGCAAAAAAAAGTAAAGCAGTGGGAGTATCCATATAGGATATAATGATCTTTTCCCCAAATGCTGAATTTGCTTACATTCTTTAATGCCTCAAACCAGCAGGAAATTACCATGCATGTTTGAAAATCAGTGCTTTGTGTCTGTTTTAAGATTTTAGCTTCAATCTTCTGGAAAGAGGCATAGTCAATGATGATGCTTAATGATCCCATTCCTAGCTTTTTAAGTTTGACTATGCCACGCAACACTTACTCTAGCACCTAAAAAACAAGCATCAAATATGGCTACAAGGTTTAAATTATTAATCTTTGCCACTAACTGGCAGTTCATTTTTTTGCGTTCCTCAAGTTTGGAAACACTTGGAACTATTTTTTGGCTCCTTGGACCTTATCATCCAATTCTCTCTTGTTTGGAGTTGGCCTTTCTTAGTATCTTCCTGTTCAAAATTCTTCTTTTCTGCACTGACTTTGGGGAATCATTAGCTAGGCTGATTCTCTGGCCTTTGCCCACAGGGGCTCTTAGAATTTAGAGTCTAAATCACGAAGAACAATTGAGTAGAAATACACTAGGATTTTTTGCCTCACTTTGTAGACCATCTTTTTTCCCCCCAAAGATTCTATATGCAGGTGCACACTTTGATTCATCCATTCAATAAATACTGCTTGAACACTCATTATAGTCTAGGTACTGTTCTGAGGCCCTGGGGATTCGAGTGAATAAAACATACAAAGGCCCTACTCTCACAGGACTTACAACCATTGGGAGGGGATAGAAAAGAAACTAATTGCCATATTATATGTCAGGTGGTGATTAGCGCTATAAAGATGTGATCACCTAAGGGAATGTGATAGTGCAAGTGGCAGTTTTATAAAGGATGGTCGGAAAAGGCTTTTCTTTGATCAGAGAATCTAAAGATGGAGGGAGTGAGCCAAGTAGATATCTGGAGAAAGAGGGTTCCAGGTGGAAGGAACAATGGTACCAAACCCTTTGTTAGGAGCATAAATGGATAAGGAAAAGAATGGGGCCAGTGTGGCTGGAACATAGTATAAAAATCACAACCATAGGAGATGAGGTCAGAGAGATATTGCAGGGGTGGGAGAGAAGAGTGACGTCATATAGGGACTTGCAGGAAAAGGTAAAGATTTTGGCTTATCTCTGAGCTGGGAAGCCATTGGAGGGTTTTGAACAAATGACTGACATACAACTTATATTTTACAAGGATCACATTGACCAACAGAAGGGGATGTGTGGAGGGTTTTACAAATATCCAGGTGAGAGTTAAGGTGGTTTGGATGAGGTGGATAGTAGTGCAGATGGTGGGAAAAAGTCAGTTTTTGAAGGTAGAGGCAACAAGATTTGCTAATAGATTTGATAAGGCCTGAGTTAAAAAAAGAGGAGGGAAGACGACTCAAGAGCCATTAGCATGAGTAACTGGTAGAATAGGGTTTCCACTTACTAAATTGGTAAAGTAGTGGAAGAATCAGATTGGTAGTAGAGGAAATTAGGATTTTGATTTTAGATGCATTAAATTTGATACGCCGATTAGATATACAAGTGCAGGTGTAAACAGGCAGATGGGTGTATGAATTTGAGCTCAAGAGAGAGACTGGAGCAGGAGATATAAATTGAGGGGGTTGTCAGCTTAAAGACAGCATCTCTGTTAGGATTAGATTTGGTTGCAAATGCCAGAATACCAAAATCACATTGGTTTAAATGAAAAAGGAGTTTATATCTCTGTCATACAAACAAAATCTGGAGATAAACAGCCCAGGAGTATGACTTCATAATCATCAGGGACCTAGACTCCTATCTTACTGCTCTCCCATCCTCAACATGTGGCTTTGATCTCCATTCCTGCAGCAGGAGGAGAAAAGGATGAAAATGCATGTGCTACCTCTCTTTAAAAGCACTACCTGGAAGCCGCAATGACATTTCCAATTATACCCCATTGGGCAGAACTTGGTCATTTGGATTCACTCGGATCAAAAGGGGCTGAGAAATGAAGTCTATTCAGGAAGGCCACTACCAACTAAAAACTAGGGTTTACCTTACTACTGGAGATCAATGAAAATGCTATATCAAACATGGCATTTGTAATGGCATAAAATAAATTATATTTGTTTTTTCATCATCCTGCCTGGCTTGATCATAAGTTCCCCTTTTGAATGAACACATTCAGCTAACCTTATTGTGGACATAACTGCAACTAAGAAGGTGGATAAGGGCAGCCCCTAGCTTTTCTGGACAGCTCGTTGCCCTTTCACATCACATAATTTGCTAGGACAGTCTATATCTCCATATGGCTTTGGATGATGAGAAGTTGCCTTCAGCCTTTCCAAATAACTCTTGCTACTTCTGCTTTTCATGCCATATTGTTTGGAACTTCAATCTCCAGTATCCACGGGAAAGCCCCCCCCCCCTCCTCTCATGGTCACAACAAAGGCCAGAGCCCAGGCCCCATATGTGCTGCTTCTTCCCTACTCCCTCCATAGATCCATGCTGGGTCCTAGATCAGGTAAGCCCAATGGGCTCCTCCACTGCCCTCATTCTCCCCTCTTCCCATCCAGGTTCTTTTCATGCATTCTTGGCTAGCTTGCTATCTCTGTTTATGCCTCATCAACCAAAGAATTTTCACATAACATTAAAAACAATATTTAAGACAGGGAGCTGGATAATATCACTTAGTGAATGCATTTACAAAGAAAGATCAGCACGTATTTGTCTATATACACACGTATTGCTAATTCCTCAGCAATCTGCCAAAGGTCAAAGCTGTGGCCTGCTCTGTTTCAGTCAAGTATTGCCATGAAACAAATCACTCCAAAACTAAATAACTTAGAAGAATTTTCTTATAATTGATTATTTAATGGGTTGACAAGGGTTTTACTAGAATGAGGCTTCTGATCTCCATTGGGATATCTCACAAGGGTGCAGTGAGATGGCAGCTGCAGCTAGAACATCCAAGGTGGCTTCACTCATTTCATTTCACTTCTCTTGGTGAGGATGGCTGGAAGCCTGGGTTCAGCTGGAAGCCTGATGTTGGGTTGGCTGGGCCTCTGTCTTCATTATATTCCGGGGCTCCTCTCTTCCCACATAGACTCTCTATGCCTTTTCTCTACACAGTGTCTTCAGGAGGATAGCCAGGCCTGTTACATGTCAGCTCAAGACTCAAAAAAGCATAAAAGCAGAAGCTTCCTGGCCTTTTGAAAGCTTAGCTACAAAAGGGGCAGAGTGTCACTTCTGCTGCATTCTCTTGATTAAAGTCACTCACAGGGCCAGCCCAATGAATGAGGAATGGCTCATTAGGGGACATCTTTGCAGATTAGCTACCTGTCCTAGTCACCACAATCGTTAACAAATGTGGTATGCCTGCCTCATCAAGAAAGGTAATGGAAAGCAAATTGAAGACACTATTTTTCCCAAGTACCCTCACTTGGGAAATATTAAAATATTAGTATCCTCACTGAGATTACTGCATGGACTCCTGGTCACTGTTGAATGCTATAGTGGAAATCCATAGAAAGTCCATCAAAGGTGACCAAATTGCCCAGAGACCCACCATGTGAGTCAAGCTACATGAACATTTGAGTGCATCTGATGCTGTGCTAAGAATTTTAATGAAATGTATCTTATTAAGTCCTCACTAGAATACCATAAAGGAAGCATTATCTGCATTTCACACATGGGGTTGAACAAATTGCCTGAGGTTATGCATTTAATAAATATTAGAGCTTGCAGGATTTAGCACTTATCCTCTTATACATGACCTGTTCCCCAGGCTGAATCAAACTGTGTTTCATGCCTCTGTTATTTTAGAATTGATGGTTCCTCTTTCAGGAATGTCTGATTCTCCTTTGGGTGCCTGAACATCCATCTTCTAAATATGGCTCAGATATCACCTCCTCTGGAAGGCCCCTCCTGACTGCTTCTTTTTTACCTCCCAACTGCTTTACTTCCCTCTCCTTTGTATATAGCTTACATATGCTTCTAATTATAGCTATAATTCTAATATGTGAAATTCTAGTTATAATGTTTGTTTCCTATTAGATTGTGAGCTCTAATGAGAGGATGGATTTTTTAATGTTTTTAATCTTTGTAGCCCTAGGAAACAGGCCAATGCCTGGTAGTTAGATATTTTGTTGATTAACAAATTAATAAAGGAGTAATCCCTGTCTTCAGGCAGAAGTCATAAACTTCTGGGGTCGGGCAGGTAACAACAGCGCAGATACAGACTAAGTATGAGCAATAGGAAATGGGGGCGGAGGGATGTGCGATGGTGATTCCAGAAATCCTGGTTTCATCGCAAGGTATTCAAATTCAAATTTTTATTAAAACAAGAAACCACCTCAATAAAATATGTCCACAGGCCAGACTAGACCTGTGGGATGCAGTTTTCCACCCGTGCCTTAGAGAGTTTATAATCTCATTAAGGGGAACAAATCCTAAGAGAAACAGAAAATAACTGGAGTAGCTAGCCCCACATTCTGGAGCTCACTAAGGGTGCTGAGCACATTCCTTGGCCAGGCCACAAGCCACATCTTTAAGGGGTTTCTGCATCGCAAGCCCTTGCCCCCTACTTAATTTTGCATGCTTTATTCTGTGCCTGACTTGGAGCCTGCGGGCACTGTGGGAGTTTAGGCAGTTTCCAAAGATGCTGTTTGTGTTCCTAACTAATTACCTGAATCTGGATTAGAAGTTTATCAAATGTAATGGGCATTAGGAAACCTCCTAGCAGAAGGGACCACTCTATTTCCGAACTCTTAATTAGAGATGGGAGGGACCTGAGAGATCGTTTAAGTCCTGAAAAGTTAAATGTATTCCTTTGTGTCATGTAGATGGTTTGGGGCAGAGCCAAAATTAAAATTGATATCCCCAGATGTACACTCTGTTCTCTTTCTCAACGTGACATGGGGATGCTAATGCTCTGACCACTGATCCCGTAGTTATAATGCATCCAGTTGATCCTTTACAAATTGAATTATATGGAGCTTTCCTGAGAGTCCCAGGCCAGGAGGTGAGCGGGCAGGGCTCCACACTCAAGCCCTTCACCTGAGCTACCCTATTTTTTATGTTTTAAATATTGGGCTTCTCCTAATTTTTTTTTTAAATGAAAGTCTTTTAGTGTAAATATAATAAATATAAAAATACCAAAGTAGCTACCACCCAGCTTGTTCAAATCTCAACATTTTGCTATACTATGCTTCTCTTCCTTTTCATCTTTCTTCTCTCCTTCCCTCTGCCTTCCCTTTCTTTTACCCTCCCTCCTTCCCTCCCTCGTTTCCCTCCTTCCTTTTCTCCTTCATCCAGTTTAAAAATGAATAACATGTTACAAAGACAGATGAATCTCCCATTGCATTCCTCCTTTATCCTTGTTCCTTCTTTTCCTTCCCATAGGCAACCTCTATTCCTTAAGTCAGTATTTCTTATTCCTAGGTCTATTTTAAACTGTTGTTATATATGTATATCTCAGAACAATACATAATATTTTGTGTATATTTGCACAGTTTTTAACACATAGTATCTGTTTAATGATTAATGTTCAGGATACTTATTTGGGAAAAATATGGGGCACCTGTGGAAGGTGAGAAAGGACTCATGACAGAGCAGAGAGAAGGTTAGCTATAATGCAGTTCCAATGAACACTTCGTCTGACTCTACTCTTTTCCAACCAGAACCTGCTCCTTGGCATAGCAGGCCTGCCTCAGTTGAGAGTTTAACCTTCTTTGGGGTATGGCTATTCTTTTTTTTTTTTTTGCATGGGAAGGCACTGGGAATCGAACCCGGGTCTCTGGCATGGCAGGCAAGAGCTCTGCCTGCTGAGCCACCGTGGCCCACTCGCATGGCTATTCTTAACGTCAATTCCTGAATCCAGTTCTTAGCTTTATTTTCCTTTCCACTGCAGGAGATGAGAATCTTTATGACTTTCACACTTAGCTTTTAATTATCAATTAATCACTCTCAGATTTTTAAAAATAATTTTGCAGGGTTCCAACTAAATTGAGCAATGACCACCCAGTTTCATGGCATATGTAGTTACTATTTCATCCAAACTTTTAAAATGCCCTATATGTAACATATTTCTTGCTAATTCATTTTTCTGCACACACATACCACCACCTATAAATATTTTAAGAATTGAACTGCTTCCATGTGCCAGGTGCCAGCTCTGCTCTATTTACTACCAGTGATGGATCCTTACTTCATTATCCTGGACTTGAGTTCCAACTACATGTAATATTTTATTATTTTTTAATTACATGCATATGTATTAATTGGTTTATAGCCACAGGACAGTTCTTCTATGAGACCTATTTATTTTTATATTTTATGTCTACAGTTTCATTCTATGAGTGGAATCAGCCCAATCAGTCCCTTCAAGTTTTGAGCCAATGATACTGCTGGAGACAACTCAGAAGTCAGAGTAGGAGGCTTAGGCTGGTCATGCCTATTTCAAACTTATGACAATTCATTCAATGTTTACATAATATTATCAGAAAATGTTACATACCCACTTGACTTTCACATTTTCAATCTTTATGAACCTAATTTTAATTAGGTGGCAAAATACAATGGAAGTGTGTTTCCATTTCCCAGCTGCTAAAACAAATACCATTCTATGAATTAGTTTACACAATGAGAATTTATTGACTCACAGTTTTGAGGCTCAGAGAAGTCCAGAGTCCAGGTGTCAGCAAGGCCAGTCTTTCTTCCCAATGACTGTGGCATCCTGAGGCTGACTGTCAGTGATCCTTGGTCCTTAGCTTTTCTGTCACATGGCAATGCACATGGCATCATCTTCTCCTTTCTCTTTTGGGTTATGTTGACTTCCAGCTTGTGGCTGCTTCCTAAGGCTTCTCTCTTTCTGTGTTCAATCTCCTTTGCTTATAAGGACTCAGCCCTATTGGATTAAAGCCCACCCTCATTGCATTTGAGCACACCTTAATAATATCTTCAAAGGTCCTGTTGACAGGTAGGTTCACACCCACAGGACCAGGTAGGAACCCAAAAATGACTTTTTTGGGGACATGACTCAATCCCCAATCAGGTCAAAACAGAGATGGATAAAGGAAGCAGGCAAGCTTTTCTGTTTTTTTAGTTCTAGTCACAAGTACTTCTCAACTTTTCCTCTATCACTCAAAACTGCACATTAATTACAATTAATTGAAGACAATGGCACCCTTTCTAGAATTTTGCTCATCAGCTAAGATTTTAACTATCCCGCAGTGTCAGTTTCTCCATGTTTACTCTGGCAGGAGCTCTATAAATGTCACAAAACTTTCTTAGCTCAAAGGATGTTGAAATTTTTAGGAGGAAGGAAATGGAATTTTTGTGGAAAAAATTAAATCTAAATTAAACCAGGGAAATACAGATCCAAATCCAGTGTACTGTTGCCTTATAGTTCATGATCAGATATTTTGGTCTGAAGGGCACACTCTGCTTACACTGATCTGGTAAGATTATGTGATTTATCAGCTGTCACTGTTGTTTTATCACTGAGAGCAGATTCTATTCATGGGTATACACTGATGACTCTAGGCCATCTAATCCTACAAATTACCTTGCCAGAAATAGTTTTCTGTCTTCAAAATGTATCCCAATTCCCACTTGTGCACTGCTGAGTTTTCATGTCAAATAACTGAATAGAGAAAAAGGAGTGAGTTGAAAGCTTCCAAATATGTCAGAAAAATGTTAGCCCTTATTGAAATTCTTGAGGGAAAGGGAAAATGACCATTTATAGGCCCACTTTTCTTTTGTAGAATGCTTAAACTTAAATTTATAATGGAGATGGAATTGTGGGCTTAGCCAGGAGTTAAGAAAATTTCCTCTTCCCCATAAATTTAGGAATTATTTCCCTAAATACAGTAATGTGGAGACTGATTAACTAGCAGAGATATTCTTTTGTCAGCAAACTGTTTTTGTTGTTGTTTTGTGGCTCTTGGGAGAGCTGAGTGTACGTCCCAGAGTAGTTATTGAAGCAGAGACAGAAGCAGAGGGAGACACCAGATCTGTCATGGGATCTTATCTGGGACAGGCTTATCCCAGGCCAATAGGTCAAAACCTACTGGCAAGCTTAAGGACTGCTGATGATATGCTGCAAATTTGGGCTTTGCCAAACTGGGAAACTTAATTACTGCCATACAATTGCCCATCTATTCTTGGGGTTTTCATCTCTATTCCAGAGGAATATATTCTGTCAATTCCTATGATTCTATTTAAAGGAACATTTATAATATCCCTGGTCCTTGGACAAGACATCAGCATGCTCACATTTTCATTCCTCAGAGTGAGGAAGCAGAGTCAATGCCCAGATGTCTGTGAATAATGCATTTGCCTCCAGCTCTCCAGGCTTCTGGAAGGCCCATTTTTTTTCTACAAGCACTTAGCACATCCATCAAAATTACATTTTGGTGTTACTATCCTACTAGTCTCTGAACTCATCAACAGCAAATAGAAAAAAATACGAAAATGACTAATGAGACTGCAAACAGAGTAATAAATTACCACTGACTGACTCCACTGAGTCAGAGAATATTTATTGAGTATTTACTGAGGACATCAGATTTTCCAGGTGCTGTTCACCATTATTGTAAGAAATATTCCAAATTTTCCATTAGATCATCAAGTAGACTAGGTGCTGGATATGGGTAAATAATGGAACACCTGTGCCAGTTTCTCAGGCAATTACTTTCCATTAGTTTTGGAGATTATTACTTTTAATGAAATGTTCTGAGACACCACTTCCTATTCCTACCCTGGGACCTTACCAACGAGCTGAGTGTTCCTGAGAATATTTGCACTATTGGTTCGATATACTTGTCCAATTCTCTGAAGTAGTAGCTTAACTAATAAGAAACCAGGTATAACACGATTAAATTAGTAAGTGACATGAGTAAATAGAAGCTAAAAACCTTCCTTCATTAAACAATCGGTTGACCTAGAACCGAGGACCACCTATGATCTAATTGCTCTCCACTGCTTCATGCAGGCAATGTGGCTTTTACATAGTTCAAGGCCAGTCTTGGAGTGGAATTAGAAACCAAAATATTCAGAGATCAAGGAATTGGCACAAAGAGTGGAGGGTTGAATTGAGGGATGGTTCATGATAAGCTAAAATGGAGTATAAAGTATCAGTGGCTCTTATGTAATAATAAGCAGTAGATTATATCTCTTCAGGAGTAGAAAACGGGCTCCACCAAATTGAGCCCTCAACTCTTCTCCCTCACCAAAAATTGAACATTAGATAAACAGTCCCACATTCTGAATCCTTGAAAATCTCAAGCCTTTGAAGATCTTTACTGTATTCATAAGGACAGACTTCCTAATAGGAGGCCCTCTCCACAAAGCTGCTCTCGTCCCTCTTCCTCCTTTCCATCTTACCCATCATCAGGCCCTGGAAATTGGTCCTGCCGTGTCAAGCTTTGGGACAAGGAACTAGCTCCAGGGGATGAATCTTTTAAAGTTTAATTCAGACCCATTAATTCTGGCCTGTCACCTCATGGGGAAGGAGAGTAAACAAAATGTGGCAGGTGAAACAAATGGTCTCTGGACTTAGGGGCTCAAACCTTGAAGCATAAAAGAACTTGTGCTCTAGCCATCCCACCCACTTCCACATTTTAGTGGGTGAAAAGATGGCATTTAAATCCTTCTGTATAAACAATTTTGGAAGATTATACATACATGTATTTTAGCAAAAGACTCATAGTAATTCATGTATGTCTTAATGATTTATACCAATTGAATTATTGGAAAATTACAGACCAAAATATGGTTGATCACTATATACTACAATGTTAAACAATAACTCACTACAAACTGAATTTGTAATATTGAGGTTAAAATGGCCATAATTTATACTTAAAAAATAGGAGTAAGAGAAAATCAAGAAATGTCAGCTCAGTACTCATAGCACACTGATATGAAAGCATTCTTCCTGGAAATTTGGGGAATACTAACTCTATGACTATTCCTGGTAAGAGTTTTGCTATCTTATCAACGATTATCAGTAGAATGCTAATTTAAATTCTCCAATACGCTTTTGTAAAACGAAACTTGTAAATACCAAATTTTAATTACATTTCTTGATTCGTTTTGCCAGATGCAAATAAGTAGCCTATAATTTCACCTAAAAATTAAAGCCTGGTTTGCTGTAGAAAACCTCACAGGATCCCCAATACTCTTCAACACTGTATATGCCTTTAACTCTCCCTATTCGAAAAGACAATGAGCAACAATAAGCCAGAAATGTTTCCAAGGGGCTACTGATTGCTCCAGGGGTCCCAGGCCCCAGTCACCTGGGGATTAAATGCCACCGTTCCAGGTTCCCAAGATGAATGTTATAGAATGATTTGCATTTGAAGTCTAGGAAGTTTCATCTATTTGTGACACCTAAATTCTGCTTATGACTCTGGTTAAAATAAAGTTTAGGAAATTAGTTCTCAAAATGCAAATAAAAGCTAGTTTAATAAGGTGTTTTCTAGAAAGTGGGTTTTAATGGCAGAACATCTTGATAAACAAAGGTCAGTTCCAGAGTTGAGCTTGACTTCTTCGAAACGTTAATCTTATTACATTGGGGAAAAATTGGCCGAGCATCTCGTAGAAGTTTCACAAGGCTCATAAAATAACCTCTCCCCTGAGTCTCTGGCATCCAGGCATCCAAATGCACGTGACTTAGTAATATTTTCACAGCAGCCTCCTCCACGCTTTGAGTGATGTTGCCATTTGCTGGAGTTCTTAGCAGCGTAGCTCTTCCACTCAGTTGCAACCAATTTCACTGATCAGTAGCTCTGGTTTAGCTTAACCCTCATAAATTTAATAATTCGTTTGGCAGGTGCAAAGCAGACATCTCAAAAAAAAAAAAAGTGAAGATTTTGGAAGAGCCAGGAAAAAGATACACTGATTTTAAAAAAAACAGTTGGATCCTGGCATTTAATTTGTAATGGGAATGACTCAGTAGTCTCACGATGTTAAGGCACCAAAGATTTTTTTTTAATTTCTTTAATTTTTATTTTTCTTTCTTCTGTGAAATGACTTCGGTGTATGGAGTCCATTTAAATGTCATGGATAGCAATAGGTTGTTAAATGATCAGTCACTGCACCATAGACTTGGGCAGGTAAAGGATAGGACCAGGGCATTTCCTTTGTGTCTGCATTGCTGCAGGCACATCCAACTCTGATTTTTCGGAGACTTGATTTAATTACACACACACACACACACACACAGCCAGACTGTCTGGATCCAACTCTTAGTTATGCTACCTACTAGCTGGGTCATCTTGGATATTTTATTAAACCTTCTTGTGTCTCATTTTTAATTTGCAGAAATTGAAAATTCCACCCTCACTGTTCGTAAGGAATAAACAAGTTAGTATATGTAAAATAGCTTTAAAAAATGCCAGGCATATAAGAAGCTTTCAATAAATGTTAACTCATATTATTATAATTGTTATCCTAAAGTTCATATAAGCATATGGCTATCATCTATAATTTTTTTCTATATGGCCAACATTGTTCTTTATCTGTTTAAATAATGTTTTGCTTGAGTAGGAAAGAAGCTCATATGGTAGAAACGCACACAAAACTAAAGTCTATGTAATGAGAAGTAAGTCTCCTTCCCATCTCTGCCCCCCTCTTTCCCACCTCCCAGTTGGCCTCCCCAGAAGTAAACATTGTTCTATTTCTAACATAAGTTCCAGAGATATCTTATGTATAGAAATGTATTTATTTAAATCCCATATCTAGAATTTTGAAATATATTTTGAATACAAATTGAAGAATATTACCCATATGTGAAAATTAAATTACATTTATAGCTAATGAAAGTAATAGCAATTATCATTTGAGTAATAATAGCTATCTTTGCTAAGTAGCAGGAATTCTGCTACATTCTGAACCTATGGTATGAGGTTTAATCCCTACAACAACACTATGATGAGGGTATTATTATTATCCCCATTTTACAGATAAAGCAACTGAGGACAAGGGAGGCTGCATCATGTTATGAGGTCACTCAGCTAATAGATGGCAGAGCAGAGTTTTGAATGCTGACCACATAAAACTCAAGAAAATATTCAGAAGAAAACAGAAATCAAAATATCTTGGATTTCTTTCTTTGAAATGCTTCTTGTATCTTCCCTCTGATTTTTCTTCGCCCTTTAAATGTCACCTGCTTGGCCTGGGAGCAAGAGACTCCCTAACTGGACTCCTCCCACAGCCTCTACTTCAGTTCATCCTGCACCTGGTCTACCATTCAGGCTTTCTAGAATCCTACCATTATCAGGTGACTTAGTTTGCCGGGCTGCTATGATCAATACCACGCAGTGAGTTGGCTTAAACAGTAAGAATTTATCGGCTCAAGTTTGGGAGGCTACAAGTCCAAAATCAAGGCATTGACAAGGCAACATTTTCTCCCCCAAATCTATAATATTCTGGTGCTGGCTTGCCACAGTCCTTGGGGTTCCATGGCTTGCCCCTCTGCCTCCTCTTCCATGGTGAATTCTCTCTCCTGGTGTCTCTCTCTCCTGGTTCCTGCCGTCTTCTGGCTTCTTGCTGTGTGGCCTTCCCTGTGATGTAGCTTCCCCTTTCTTCTCTTCATAAGGTCTTCTGAAATACGTATTAAGATCCACCCTGTTTCAGCTGGGCCACACTTAAACTGAAAGTAACGGTTTCAAAAGCTCCTGTTTATAATAGGTTCACAGCCACAGGGATGGGGATTAACATTAAGAATACATCTTTTGTTGGGGTACATGGTTTAGTTCATCACACAAAGCCTCTGGTTTGCTCAGAAAGCCTGAATGAGTCCTCAGTGTCTAGAGAATCAAATTCAAAGGCCACATCCCAGCTTTGAAAGCCTTCTATGATCTGGCTTCATCCTAATTACACACTTGTATTTCCCTCCATGTGTCTAAACAGGGAATCAAACAGAGAAGTCTTCAACTCTTGAGCTACTGAATCACTGATAAGCCTAACAAACTATACATGTACGTTTCTTAATGAAAACCTCCCCCACCAAAAAAGAACCTTAAAAATTCTCTACAGATTATAGAAGCAGTGAATTAATTAGGTGATTTGAGTAGTGTAATAAAGGTTTTACAGTGAATATTTTGTTTGGAGTTACAGATCGATTGTTGCTTGAAAATTTGGGGATGTGAGCAGAAGCTACACGATCTGATTTGGGCTTATGAGAGCTGGTGTGTATAGCACAGCAGCGGTTATACCTGAAAATGCCTGGACAACTCTCCATGCTGTCATGGAAAGGAGGGGAATCCTAGCCTTAGATTGCAAGGCTCACTATGTGGGCACCAGTTTTCTTGCAGTGATAAGAATAGAAAAATCACAGCACAACCAATTTCTGATTTGTGAAGAATTGACTGCTTACCCAGAGGCCTTTAAACATTGCCCTATTTCAGAGGTATTGAATTGCTGATTAGTGACAAATTATTTTGTGGGAATTTGGCAGGAGATACTTGCATAGATCAGCAGGATGTTGGAAATTCTTAGAACAGATTGTTTGAGGTGGGTGAATGGTTTCTTGTCCAGCAAGGTGGGAGTTTACTGATTGATAATATCTCATCCTATCCATCCTTTTATAAGAATGTTTTGAGCTCCTAGAAGAAAGGAATTGTGTCTTGCTTATTTCTTTATCCCCAAGTCTGGGCACATTTCCTGACACTGAAGAAGTGTCTGAATGAATGAATGGATGGATGCAGACAGTGTTTGCACAAGAATGGGGTTTTACATGCAAATTTTTTTGGATATGGGTTCGGAAAGTTGACTGCAAATTCCCTAGCACTAAAAAGTCATAAAATGTAAAATGAGAATTTCTGGCTCATGAAATCCTTGAACAAATCTCATGAACCCAAAGGTCTAGACATACTTACTTCTAAGTACAATATGTGTATGAGAGCATCTTTTTTTTGAGCCAAAAATGTTCCCTGGTATGTCATGGGGTTAAAAATCATCATGCTTACTTTAATGTGTGGGGTCTGAATCATTTAGTCTTTGACGACTTAAATACCGATCTCCTGAGGAAACTGAGTCAGACAACTTCTTAGCTTAAACATAATTTCTTATTTGTTTTTTGAAGAAAGGGCTTGGGTGTTCAGGAAGTGGAGGAAAGACAGATGTTAGAGTTGGAAAGAGTTGACATGAGTTCATACATAATTTAATAGAGCAGGGCAAAACGATGAAATAGGAGAAACTGTGCTTAAATATTAGCCCCTATCTCCTCTGACTGGCACCCAGCCTGTGATGCCCTTTTACTGCCCCTTGGTACCCAGGAAGCATAAACTCTCCTCTTCCCTATGAGAACCTGCCCTCAGAAAACTGTCCTTAAAATTCCATCGTGCTAAAGTGTAAATGACTAGAAGTATACTCTCTTTAGAGGTGCTTGCATTTTAACTGGCACTAAATCTTTGAGATTAAAACATGAATTATACACTATGGAATTCAGGAAACAGTGACTTGAGATGGGAGATTTATCAGGAAGCCTGGGAAGAGTACCACACTACAGCCAGTCTCCTGGGGGCCAGGGGACGAGGGAGAGTATCAAAGACTGTCCTTCAGTGCATGATTCATGTCGGGGGAACACCCATACTCTCTGAGTATGAAGGACGAAGAAGAAGAGGAGGAGGGCAGGGGATGGGAGAGGAGGAAGAAGAGGAAGAGGGAGGGGGAGGGGAGGAGGAGGAGAAGGAGAAGGAGAAAAAGAAGGAAAAAGCAGCAGCAGCAACTTCCCTTTGTCCTGAGAAATTTCTCTGGCATGCACAATCTAAAATTGCTGTACCTTCTAAATGGATATGTTTTTAAAGGTTAACAAAAGGTACATCATTTAAAGTTAATACTTATTTCTTGAGCAGCTCACTGTCCTTTCCCAGCTTCCCCCCTAGATGGTCAATCCTTCCTGAGTTTCAGTAACATTCAAATTGTACATTGTAGTTCTTCTACCTGTTACAGGATCCACCAGGTTTATGTGTCCTTGAAGAGAGAGCCCATGTCTTGTTCATCTCTATCCCCAAAGTTTCTCTCAAGTTCATAGGCTCTTCGATTCCCGGTGCCTGCCCATGTAATAAAAAAAAAAAAAAAAATTCATGGGCTCATAGCATTTGCTCATTAAATACCTGAATGAACAAATGAATAAAAGGACGCCTCCAATGAATGAGGCAATATAAAATGCAGTGATGACTATAGAGATGATAAAAATAGTTAATACTTGAATTTTTATATAACTAACCTTGAACAAACTTGACTTATGGGAGGCCGCTATCAAACAATTTTATCATCTACCACCATACCTTTCAAATCCTCTTTTTTGGCATATTTTTTCACCCACCCCTTGTCTTTTCTGACCTTGATTTGGTAAGACAAGGTACTGAGTCATATTGAATATCTCCATTCATATATTACAGTATTAACTTTGATCTTGTTTTAACACTGAAGTGCTCAGGCCTGACAAAAGGGGGATGTCTGAAGTGATCTCCCTGCAGCTTTCACCCACCACCCTTAAGCTATTTTCCACAGAGGGATCCTTTTAATATGCTGTGGTGGTTTGAGAGGTATGTACCCTAGAAACACATGTTCTTAAATCTAATCCATTCTTGAGTATGAACCCATTGTGAGTAGGACCTTTTGATAAGGTTATTTCAGTTAAGGTATAGCCCAACTCAGTCAGTAGCCCAACTCCTATCACTGGAGTCCTTGATAAGCAGAATAAAATTCAGACAGATAGAGAAAATGCCATGGGAAGCAAGAAGTGGAAAATCAATGGGACCTGGAAGAGACAGGAGAAGACATCCCATGTGCCATGCAACTGCAAAGCCAAGGACCAAGCAGCCAGCCCTACACCACCAGTGTTCAGGAAAAAAGCATTGCCTTAATGATGCCTCAATTCTGGACTTCTCCTAGCCTCAAACCCGGACTCAATAAATTCCCATTGTTTAGGCCAACCCACTGCACGATATTTGCTTTAGCAGCTAGAAAATGAAAAGATGCTTAACTAAATCATTCCGTCTTCTATCCTAAACCTCCAAATGCTTCCCATCCTCTTAAACCTCCAAGTGTTTCCCATCCCCCTTAGGTTAGCTATGAACGTGGATGCTGAGATCATCTGATCTGAGAAGAGTGTAAAAGTGTGTCTCGTGACCCTGTATGTTTCTGATAACAAAGGTCATTAGGAAAGTCGTATCAGGAGGCTGCCGTTTCACCTAACCGACACTAGATGGCAATGTGGAACCACTGCAAATTTCTGCCGGGGTTGTAACTCCTATAGGGCACAGCTGTAAGTGCAGTCATTTCAAACTAAACCCTTCATGCAGCTTGGTTTAAAATAGATAGAATTTCCTGTCCCTTTTCCTTTCTTTTTCCTAATTCCTTTTTTTTAAGAGGCCAAACTGTAGCTTAAAGAGACAAAATGTAAAAAGGTTCTGGATTCTCTCAGAGAAATAGTTTGAAATGTCTGCTGATTGAGAAAAACCCGGGGATTCACGTCCACGTCTGTGGCTGGGGGACCGGGCGAGATGGGGAGGCGAAAAGCCCCCGAGTGTCTGGGGCTCGGGCTCCTTTAGGGGTCTGTGAGCGGAGCTGGGGGGTGTCTGTCTAGAGGCTTTAGCGTTTAGGAAAAGAGTCCAACATCTTTAAAGTTTCATCCAAAGTCGTACCGCCCTCCTTTCTTCTGAAGCTGAGTTTTTGCGAGTTCTGACGCTAAGGGGTGTCAGAGGGTGGTCCGAGAAGGGCGGCTAATTTAGGGAACCAGCCCTTGGACGCTATGGCTGAAGGAGAGTTGAGGTTGCGCACCCTTACCGAGGGGTGCCGTTACCACCTCGGGGGGCAGTGCTCAGAGAGCAGAGGGCAGGGCTCAGCGGAGGAGCCGGCCACCCCGGGGCCCTGAGCGCTGGCGCGCGGCGCCCGCTCCCACCCCCAGGCCGCCCCGCCGGGTCTGCGCGGGACGCGGGGGAGAACCGCGCAGGCTGCCCGGGGCGCCTGGGGCGCAGTTCCCAGGAAACTCCCCGGCGGGCCGGGCGAGAGCCACTCACTGCGCAGCGCGGGCTCCCAGGACCGGGGACTTCGCACTTGTCGGTCACGTCGGCC